>CM021109.1:232049002-232161960 GCA_007115665.2 Sequoiadendron giganteum | reverse complement strand
GGGAAGAGTGGAAGAAGGGGATAGAGATGAAGAGAGGGAGAGATAGAGAGAGGGAAAGATAGAGGGAAAGGGAGAGATAGAGAGAGATAATTAGGAGGGGGAAGGTAGAGGGAGAGAGAGAGAGGGGGGGAAGGTGGGAAGAAGGGGAGATATGGGAAAAGAGGGAGAGATAAAGAGTGGGAAAGAGAGAGGGAAAGGGATAGAGAGAGAGAATTAGGAGAGAGAGAGAGAGAGAATTTGGAGGTAGAAGGGAGAGGGGAAGGAGGGGAGAGAGAATTAGGAGGGGGAAGGGAGAGGGAAGAAGGAGAGAGAGAGAGAGAGAGAGAGAGAGAGAGAGAGAAGAAGGGTCCGAGAGAGGGAGAGTTAATTAGGGGGGAAGGGAGAGGGGAAGAGGGGAAGAGGAGGAGAGAGAGAGATAGAGGGAGAGAGGGAGGGAGAGAGAGAGAGGGATATAATATTTAAATATTTAATATATTAGTAATATTAATTAGTTATATAATATTTTTTATATTAACTTAATATATATATAAATATTTATACATTAACTAGAATATATAAATATTATACATAATAGTATAATATGTTATATATTATACATAATTCCGTAAGAGATTATCATAAATTATAAATTATATATTGAATTCTAAACTATATTGTATATTCTCAACTAGATATATTAAAATAAACTATAAATTATTTATTGTAATTTTTTAAATTATATATTAAAAACTATATTAGATTTTTTAAAATTATTTATAAAATAAATCAGATATCTGATTTGAAAATTTCAATTTTTTAAATCATTTATTAAAAACTATATTAGATTTTTTAAAATTAAATATAAAAAAATCAGATATCCGATATGTCTGACACAAAACCTACTACCTAGGGATTAGCCTCAGGTTTGCTTCGGAATTTGGCTAGGACATGCCAATTCTAAGAAGTCAACACAAAAAACGTGTTTAACAACTTACCTTGTTTTTCTAGACTTCGCCCATGTGGCCGATTTTTTACCCTAAATTGATGAAACGAAAAGGGTTTTTAAAGGAAATTCTCAGCTTTCTACCAATATAAATTATTCTTTATATTGAATTTAATAAATAATTATTATTCATTTTCTATTTGAATTACAACTAAAGTCCCAATTGATAGGCTGATTGAAAAAAATCTATATCTTTCAAACTGTATAACATTTTTTGAATCCAAAACATGCATCACATTCTATGCTTCGCATACTATTGTATTAAAAAAAAAAATTCAATTTCATGAAGTTTTGACCAAGCTAAGGTGGTCAGACATACGAGTTTCTATATTTTTTTAAAGTTATAATAAAAAATTCATAATTAATTATTTACTTGGAAAAAAAATACAACAAAATATGCATCACATCGGGACATGAGTCCTCTACTTATATCTAAAATTTTATAAATAAATATTATGATTTTATTATGGTTACGGTGGTCAGACAGACACCTACTTCTTTTTTTTTTCCCTGAAATTTTAGTACTACTGCATTGAAATTTCAAATTTTCACCAAATAGATTTTTTTTTTACAAAAATTAACCTAGTAGTTTAGAAACTACATTCAATTTACCACAGATTCTATTCTTACATATTTTTGAAATAATATAGATAACTTATTCAAATTTTTATGTCAAGTTGCCCAACTCTGATTTTCTGAATTTCCATTGCCACTTAAGGACCAGTTTTTTCCATGATGATCCTGCACATACCCATCATAGATTTTAAAACTAAAAAAATTGAATAAATATTGTTCCCATATTCAGACATACAATTTTGTAATAAGTTTATTAAAAATTCAATACCAATGAATGCAATAAATCATAATTATTTATGCAATCATATACATTCACAAGGAAGATTAAAAAAAGCATACTTGCAATTTTTGTTTTACCATAATTAATTAAAGACATATTCAATTAACTCATTACAGATTCTACAGATCAAAAAATAAAAGAGAAATTCCATTCACAGATAACATAATTGATAGTTTTAAACCCAACTCCTTCTATTGATTTTCATCAAATAAGTTGCATTTACATCCAGTAAAATGGCTGGCGCATGGAAAACCGTCTTTCATGTATCAACTAAACGTAAGAAATTGAACATGTAAAATTAACTAAGTTGCATAAAGTTTTTGAAAATATCTAACTTAAGGCTGCAAATCTAACTTCAATTTTTTGACCTTTACAATGAGGAGAATTCTCTGACTTATAGAAAAATAACAAAACATTTTCATCCCCTTCAAAAATCACGATCCACAAAATAGGGTGCCCAGGTCCACAATTGTAGGGATGCCTAGGTTCAACTGGAGTCTCCACTTTGTAAAACTTGCTAGTGTACAAGGAGTGGTGCTTCTTTCTTGACCTACTAGAAATGATTTGTAGTTAACTGCTACAAAATAGGACATCTAGGATTGATTAACCTTTGTTGACTTTATTCTATTTTTAAAAACAAAATATTTCCTTATTTTATTAATCATCTTTCTTGGGAAACCCATGATAATCATCAAAATTATTGCAAATTTTCTCCAAAACCTCATCATCAAGTCCGTCCACCCATTCTACTTTCAACTTTTATCATTCAAAACTTTCTACAACTTCTTTAATGGCCTCTTGCATCGGGTTGATGTCTCTTAATGCCCATTTAGTATCAGACCTGATGGTCATCAACTCATCTAATAGGGACTCATCAAGACCATCTCCTTTCTTTATCAAACCCTCCAACTGGTTATTTCATTCTCCCTTTATTTTTTCAAAAGAATCTAACTGACAAGCTGGTTGGGAACTAGATGTTTTCTTAGTGGTAATACAACCTACAATTTTCTCAAATATCAATGTTTGATCCCATACCTCATGTTGAGCTCTAAGAAAAATAACTCTATATTCGATGAGGATTTCTAATCAATAGATGATTATATTGATGGCCTTGTTGACATATTCAAGATCCTCATCCCCTAAAATCCTTGATTCAATCATCATTTCCTTGGGCCTCCTTTTGATAGCTTTTAACTTCCTCAGATATTCTTTGTATTTTTCTTCTTCTTCCCACCATTTCTGAATACACTCTCCTAGTTGCTTGCCAAATGTCTGTGCTTCTTCATAGTATTTGTATCCATGGTCAAGGAGTTCTTCTATTTCCTTCCAGAGAATATTGATCCATCCATCAAACATCTGAGCTTTTCTCTTCATTTCATTCAGCTTATCAACCTCTTTTTGACTCATAAGTATAGGAACCTCTGATGACGTTGGCTGTTTCGAAGTTGAATCAGTGAGATCCTTCAGAAATATTTTAATTTGTCCAACTTGTGCCTTCAACTCATCTTTTACCTATTTATCCTTTACCAACCTTGATTTTGTTGAAGTGGCCACAATGTCAATGAGCATCATCTATTGATTTCTAGTTTGCTTTCCCAAATTAACTATACTTAATTGGTAATTATAAGCCTGCAATTCTCTATCATCCTTATCGACCATTGGGGTTGCAATATTGGCGATTAGGTACCCATCCTTAGTAAGTCTAGTGGAATGAATGGCTCTTGGCTTCTTCATAGGCTTCACCTTGTCCACTTCTTTTATCATTTCATACCAACTAACTGGTTGAGGTTGGTCCTGCTATCTCTTTTCTAGATTCAGCTTCAACCACATTGGATTACTTGGAGAGGTTGTTATCTACTAAGTACTTGGGGGTGTTGTCTTTAGAGGATGTGGAGGAATGAGAATTGTTCCAAATTCTGGTGTAGATGACACCTTTTTCTTCTCCGGATTTTCCTTATTGGCCTTTTCTTTTTCTCACATCTCATTCTCAACCTTAATGTCTACAATATTTTTTAGATCCATCTCCATATTTTGAGCTTCTTCAGATTCATCCTTTTCCTTTGCTCTTCTTCTTCTTCTTGAACCAAGTCCTCAGCAGCTTGCATTTTCACACTCTCCATTCTCTCTCATTGCTCATCTTCCATTAGGACATTCCCCATCTCTTCTTCATTCCAGAGGTTCCCTTCTCCTATATCTACATCCTTCTTTTCAAATTATTTTTCATCTTCTTTCTTCTCTTTTTTCCGTGGAGTTTCTTCAAAATTTGACGCAAGATGAGATTTTGTAACTATTATAATAGGAACCTCTTTCCCTTCTTCCATTGTTGTTTCTACTATTGAAGGTGCAGTAGAAGGAGTTTCCTCGGTTTGTGTAGGAGGAGTAGAAGGACCTTCATTAACACTTTATGCTCCAAGATATACAGTGGAAGTGGGTTCAACACTGAAACCCGAAACAACTCTAGCAGTAGCAGCTTGGTAGGTCACTGTAGCCTTTTGGAAGGCTTTTGTAACCATTTCCATCATAAATTCTTCTTCTATTGCTTGTGGAGGCCGCTTCTTAATCCTCTTATACTTCTTTGTCTCGGCAGCTGAAGACGATTCAACTTGTGAATCCATTCTTTTTCTTGTGGCTCTATCGTGGGGCCGGTTGATGCGTATGTCAATTCACTTTACACTTGTCAATAACCACCTCTGAAACCTTGTTTAAATCAAGTTGTTCCTTTTCCATCTAGTTGATGGGCTCCACCTCTTTTGTTGCAATTTCATCTACATCATATTGAGGATTAAGGAGGATGCCATCATCCGATATCCCTCCAGGAATATCATCCTTGATGTTGAACTCCCTCATTTGGGGAATAGTCATCCTTTCATATCATTTTTTCCTCACCTCAAATTGATCTTGAAGATCAGAACAAAAGTCCTCAATGTGAAACTCATGATATGGGAACAAAGATGCATACAATTCATTCATCTTCCCCTTTGGGTCAAAATTCTTTCTTTCCTCATAAAATTTCAAGTTGCATGCATAGAACTCTTTTGTTGTAGTCTTGGCTACCATTGTTGATGGACATGAGTAAAAACCTAACTACATAGAAAATTAATGACACCCTGCCTTTTGCTTGTTTGCAAACTTTGCATTGAATTTTGCTGCCTGCCAAGAGAATTCCATTAGAGTCATTTTATCACTACAACACCTTAGCATCTTGAATGGAGCCTTTTTGAAACCAAATAATCTGATGTAGGTAGTCTTGGGTATTAAATAAACCATTTCCCCCATTCTTCGATAAAGGTCATGGCTTCCTTAGTCACTCTGAAGCCAACATCTCCCAACAAATGGTTGATAACAAAATACAAGATGAAATCATTAACTTTTTTAAACTTCTTTTCTACCTTCTTGAGTTCCAATTGGTCATAATATTTCCACTCTATTTTCACCAGCTACTTCCCTAAGGTTCCCTTCTATCTTTAGGCCTAGGAATTTTTACATCCTTGCAACACAATAGATTACATAGGAACTCATATAAAACACCTTGGTATCCTTCACCTTAGTTATCTGATCATGAATAGCATCAAATACCATTTTTCCCCAGTCCAAATACTATTTTCCATCAAGAATAATCTGGATGAAGGAGAACATCTAGGTCTCAAATGCATGTGAATCCTCTTATTTGAATGCTCTATCTAACAATTTAATAACCTGCCCTACTTTCGAAGAGAAGTTAGACCTCTTAGGCTCGGTGGGTAGCTTATTTATTGACCTTTTCTCGGTTTTCAACCACCTCCTATTTATATATCTTTTATTACCATCTAAATTTTCCTCATACTTCTCCAATGCCTTAGCCTCTGTTAGGATTTTAAGATTAGGATGGGGAGGTGGGTCAAAGAGTAACCTTATCATTCTTGGTGTTAGATCAATAATTTTAATCCCCCAAGGATTAATACATTTTGTTTGGACTGGGTTATATGCATGTGCAATAGCTAGTATGTATTTATTACATTGCACTATGGGAAATGAGGCTACATGTGCCAATCCTGAATTGAAATATTTCTTAGCCCTCAGGCTGACATCTTCTAAAAAAGTATCCATCACAAATTGGTCAAGGTGAATGTGGCCAACAATGTATTGGTTATCTTCATCACCTCTGACCCAAACTTCAATGGTACAAGAGCACCTTGAAAATTATACTGTATGGTTAATGGGATATGTTATGGCTTCAATCTTTTGGCCCTTTGTTCTTTTGGCACCTCCTCGACACTAGTATCTCCCTCTAAATCAGACATTTAATAAACTTACAACCATGAAATTCATTAGGAAGAAAGGAGCATTACAAAGATTTAGACATTAAATGAATTTCATATCAAAACCTTATAATCTAAAAGAAGTGCTAATATATAATGATATCCCTGTTGCTTGTAGATATCGGGTTCAGGATATAACCTAAAATATGGATATTACAAAACCTATTAGCAAATTATCAAACATTGGAATCAGGATGAAACTCAACACATGAACTCTATGGAACTATCAATTGAAAGTCAGGATCAAAATGAAACTCGGCACTAGAAATATTTGAAATTTATATCAAAAGTCGGGATCAAAGCAACACCCAACACTAGAAATTTGAAAAGGGAACAGGTTCAGTTTTTACTTTGAGGTCTGATCCCGACCAAAGGTCAAAAGTCAAAATCGAGATCGAAACGAGAACCAAAATTCAATCTAACATCAAGGGTTAGGTTTTTTTTTGAGGTCTCATCTTGAAAGTTGTACGATATTTGGAATCAAAACAAAACTTGGTATTGGAACCTCTGATGGTGAAAGGTCGAGGTTGCATTCTGATCTCGATCCTCGACTAGGAGTCGGAAGTCAAAATCGGGTTGGAACCTAGAATTGGATGAATCGTCTCAGACAAGGTAAGGTTTTGCTCCAAGGTCTGATCCTGACCAAAGGTCGGAAGTCGGATTTAGAATGATGTTAGGAATGGGAACTCTACCAAAGTGCATAGTTGTGGTTCAGTTTCGAAGCCCAATCCCGTAATATGTGCGAAAGTTAGAATTGAAACATGATCAAGTATGAGGGTGACAAAGTAATTTTCTAATGTTTACAAAACCCTTGGGGATTAGGATTGAGATTATTTCAAACATCAAAATCCTATTTTAAAGAGATCGATCCAATACTTATTCAAATTGGTTGCTTTGGGTCCCGATCGAATGCAAGAAGAATCGTGGGTTCGAAAAAAGTTTTGCAAAGGTTGACGCAACTCAAGAATTTTCAAAATTTCAAAAGGGCCAACCTAACAATACAAAAACCCTAGACGAACTAGGGTTTTTCCGAGAACAAAGAAACTCGCACATGAAAAATAAGGCAACAAC
This sequence comes from Sequoiadendron giganteum, assembly GCA_007115665.2. NCBI lineage: Eukaryota > Viridiplantae > Streptophyta > Pinopsida > Cupressales > Cupressaceae > Sequoiadendron > Sequoiadendron giganteum. The sequence continues at coordinate 232,154,753 of CM021109.1, read as the reverse complement.
AAAATGTAGAAAACCCAAAAACCCAAAAGAAAAATAACACAAATGAACCAGACCATGAAATATAGAACAAAAAAATAAGCAACAAAACACCCAAGAAATAGGAAACAAAACACAAGAATGGAAAATCAAGAAAAGTGAACAAACAAACCAAGGAAGAGACATGAAAATGAGAAAAGGAAGAAGCTAAAATGCCTACCTTAAAATATGTGACACCAAAACCAACAATACTTGATAAAAAAACACTAAACTCGAAGTCGTGCCCCAATCCTCCGCTCTGCTCTAGCTCTTTTCGTTGAAAATGCAAAGCAATTATGAGCTAAAATTGAAAGGCAACCGAAATATATACTAGTTCCTATGTGCAAACTAACTGCCATTAATACAAGGTAGTTCGAGTGTCAGGATCAGAGTGACACCCATTAATGAACTAGCATAAAATCCAAGAGGTAAGTCAGAAGTTGGGATTGGGAAAGAACTCAACACCATAACCTTCAAAGAGTGCAAGGTTTTGAACTCGTTTCAAAACCCGAACTTCACAAGAAAAAGAAAAAGGGACACGAGAATCGGGATTGGGATGAAACCAAGAATAGGAACCTTAGAAAGGTTCTTGGTTCCGGTTCCAATCTGATACCTGATTTCGAAACAAACAAGAAAAACAAGAAATTGGAGATCGAAGTCGGGATGGAAACTAGAACTTGAACCTTAAAAGATGCCAAGTGTCGGTTCCATGTTATGAAACTTGATTTTGACAAAACAAAAAGACAACGAGAAAGCGAAGATCGATATCAGGATGAAACAAGGAAAGTGAACCTTCACAAAGTGCAAAGTTCAAGTTCCTTTCTGAAACCTGATTCCGAAAAAACAAAACAAAACAAAGAAGAAACACGAGGATCGAGATCTGAACATAAGCTAAAACTTAAACCTACTAAGGGTGCAAAGTTCCAATTCCAGTTCGAAACCCAAATCAGACAAAATAAAATAAAACAAGGCTTGGAAGAAAAAGAGAACTCCCAACTCCAAAACAAAAACACCAAGGGCAAAAACAACAAGGGGGACCCATTTTGACCAAAGAAGAAAAGGCAGTGGTTATGCAAGGCACAACACAACTATCTAAGTTGTGTTCTTCACACTCAAAATCACTTACATACTCCACATGTACTCCTTTTCTTTGGGTTGTTTCCATCCCCTTTAACCGTACTATGACTCCCCTCAATCCTTCAACCATTACATTTTCAATAGCTTGCTATACCTATTTTTCTATGCCTCCTCTTCTCCATCCATGTCCTGTATATGTCATGTTTCTTCTAGATTCTTTACAATGGAAATTCTTCACTCACTCTCTCAACCACAAATTTTTATTTTAGAACCCCTTCTCTATGACTCACCCACAAGACACAAGGAAAACTGCACTTTGACACTAATTGATGTAGAGATAATTTAGGGAGTCTTATCGAATGACCCAATTCAATAGCCAAATAAAAGAACAAATAATATCCACAATCACAATAATTTCAATATTTTATTATTCTCAAAAACTAAAAGGAGTACACCATTTATTTGTTTATAATTTTCAAATATGCATCAATCCAAAATATTCCTAATTTTTTGAGCCCTGATCAATAAATAATTAGACATTAAATAGACCCATGGCTTGATAGTTGAAGTGGTTTATATCCCAAATGTTGGTAGTTGAATAACCTTCAAATTCTAATCAATCCGTGAAATATTTTGTACCTAACATAGCCAATCCAAAATTTCATCAAACCTCCACAAATCCACTTGGGAGTTATGGACCCCATCCAGGTTTTATCATTTTTTTTGCAAAAACCCACATCCCATCAATACTTGTCAACCACTTGGTTCAAAGTCTCGATCACCATCAAAATTCCACAAGTTCAGTTCGAACCCAATAGACTACAAGAAGATATACCGAATTTGAATATAAGTCTACCTTCCATCCAAAAAGGATATAAAATTCACTCTATTTATGCACTTAACCCATTCAGATACAAAACCACACATCTATACAATTGTTGACATCATCAATACATCATGATGATGTCATCATCCATTGGTATTATCCATAAACTGATGTCATCACCATGTTATGTTGATGTCATCATAAAAAAAACTCATCTAAACCAAATGGTTAAATCGTAAGGTTCAATTCACTTTATTTGATCTATACATTCTAATGGTATTGAAATTCCCACATCTAGAGGACCACTAAAATTCAACATCTTGACAATAGTTAGAAACTTGCATCAAATGAACACTAGAATCCTACATCCAGATGACCATTAGAAACCCACATCTATATGGAACTTGTTCTTCCATATCTGGATGGAACACAAATCTCTGCATGACAATAAACCTTCTTATATTCATAAAAAAATAACCAAAATGAAGGATAAAAAACCCATTAAGCTCCTCTTTAAGGTGACATTATCATATCAACCATATGAAGTCAAAAAATTCTACAACTAGATACAACTAAAAATCAACCTACAAAAAGAAAGTAAACAACTAAGCTGAAAATATTGTAATAAATATTTTTGGGAAATGCAAGATCACTTGTAGACTCAGATGCTCCTACATTATGTTATAGGGATACAAGGAGAAAAGGAAAAGTGTGTTAGTAGAGGTAAGTTTGAAGATCAAAGATGTGGGGAATGAGGGAATCAAGAACTTGAGGAAAATGAAGGGAAATTGATTTTGACATGGAAAAGTATGAAATCATGATGAGTAGGAAAAAGTATGGGTTTGGGGAATGGAGAGTTGATGGATGAGGTATCGAGGCAAGATAAGTTTCAAAAAATTGCAAAAGGTAAAGGATTGGGTAGAGAGGGAAGTGTGGGATAGAGAAATACATGATAGTAAGTGAAATATTGTAGGTCTAAATAATGAAGTAGTTTTAGGAAATGAAGTAAATGGTACCAAGGTAAAGGAAAACCCAAAAACTTGTACAAAACTATAAACTACCCCAAACACCTTTACATATAGAAATTTAAATAAAATAGGGTTTGAAGATAAGACAAGACTTAAATTTTTATAATTTTATGGTAAGGTGTAATAATACCTAGAAAATGAGATATTACAACATATAATTTCAAATGGGAGAAAATTTAGAGTACACTTCAATTTCAATATGGTGATATTTACAATCAAATGCACATCATGATCACATAGGGTATATATATGTTTATGTATGTTGTTTTGGATTTAATGATCATCCCAATTAATCCAGCTCGCCAAGGGGTTTTACCTACAATAACCCATTCACCTATAGAGTCAATAAGCTCCTAAATAATGTCTCAAGACACCGCCTTGACAAAATTAGTAGCAAGAAGATAAAAGCGAGTGTAACTTCAAGAACACATTTTTTTGTTTTATTCTTGCACGACACTTAGATTATTTTCACATGTTAGATTAGTTTTAAAATAAAGAATCGAACCTAAAGGGCTTAGGATTGATCCATAAGTTTTTCTATGCTAGTTAATATTATGAGACAATCATCAAACTAGGGCCATTAATATTTCTGAGGTGTTGAATAAGTTTAGTACATCATCAACATCAGTTTTCCATAATTAATTTTAAATATAAGTTAACTTGATTCTCTGACTTATTTTTCATAAATTTTTACAATTATTTATCATATATTTAGTCATTTGTGAAGTTTAGTCCTTAATTGATTGAATTTATCTATTTTCCCTAAATTTATGTAAAAGGGATTTTATTCTCTATACATTTTTTGTGATCCGAATTCATCCTATGCTCCCTAAGGTTTTTCCTTATGATTTTATCTTCTAAATTATGGTTTTTAGAAGTATTTTTATTATTATATTTTTTTTCCCTTTCTTTTTTGTACTTTGTAGAATCCTCTCACTTTAGGGTTGCGATTTATTGTGTGAACTTGCTTTTTTCAACCCAACCCACATTTGGATTCAACTCTAGGGTTTTATTTATAGATCTAATTTCTTACTAATTTTTTAATTTTAAAAATCTAAGAGTAATTTACATTGCTTCATCTTTCTCTCTCTTAGCCATATTGTCATACTTGTTTCCTATTCAATCCAAGTTTATACATATTAGGTATGTTCTTGTGTCTTCATTATTTTGATTTTTTTGTGTTTTTCCCTTCTTGAGTATGCCTTTTCTTCCAACTACACTCTCTAAGCTTCTTTATTTCATGTACATTCCTTTACTAGTATTTTGATGCTCAATTGTCTATGCCCTAACTTGTAGTATGTGACTAGTGGTATGATCAATCCTCGATCCTTGATATTTTTTCTTGTGTTCTCATTTCCCACCTAGCTTCCTAGCATGCATTGTATTGTTTCCAATACTTTATTAAAGATTAGTACTATAAATTTCAAAGTGAAATATTTTCCAACCATGATCATTGTTCAAATTTGAAGTTGTAGGTGTTCTTGGTGACTGACATGTTTTATTTGTGTGGGATATAAATGAGTATTTTTTAATTCATGATCATCATATTCACTTAATAAAAAAAAATTAAGCACTTTTATTTGAGCACAGGATTCTTAGGATGAAAACCTTAGTAATTTTGAAGGATGATATCATACAAAGTTTGTGATTGAGCTTCATTTATCATAAATTCTAGTTTCATTGTATTGATCCAATTTTTTATTGCTATCAGTATCAATTTTTGTAATTACTAATCTTGTAAAGCTATTTGAATGTAATACAATCATTAATATAACAAAAAATAGATTGAGAATTGTATTTATTATTTTTAAAATATTATAATACGATATTTTAGAGCTATGCATACCATTGTTGTATGGAATGTAATGATATCACATTTTTTTGGCTTTGGAGGTATTAGAGTGGTATTAGTGTTGGTGATATTTTTAGCTTATGTGTTTAGATTTCAACCTTGTATTTTTTATTTTTATGTAGAATAGTGATAGATTGACCAAATATAATTTGAGAGGGATCAAGAAATAAATTTGGTCTATAGAGAGTTCAAATATTACATCATCTCCCTTAGAATTTATTATACAACATAATAGTATGAAAAAAAGAGAAAGGAGAATAAATTTAGATAAAAACCTTAAGGGTCAAGTCAAAAGGAAGTTTGATCTAATGATTGACATGATGAAAATTTTGCTTCACAAGATGGATAGTAATATGAATATGCTTAGAAACTTGACGAGTGAAGCAAGTGTTTATGAGGGTAACAATCTAGATGCCACTTAGAGCCACACATAGAGGAAAATTATAGCTTCAATTACAAGACCCACCTCACCTTCCTTTTTTAATAAGGAGGTGGAGGTGGGCCAATGATAAAATCCCAAAAATCATTGTTTGATGATATTAGGGCTTGCCATAAGGAATGTAAATCTCTTCTTAAGGAGACCTAAAGTAAAATATCACTAACTAATTATATGAACATGATGAATTCTAGTAATGGTTACAAAACTAAGCCTAGGTTGCAATCCTTTCTGAGATATATGTCTAGCAATCTTTGGGGAAGTTGAGACTCTCTACCTAAGATGGATCCAAGTTATTCTTAGCTCATGTGTGGCTACATAACCTAGACACATACCTATCTCTCAAATTGATGACCAAAGATGATGAGATCAAGTTTTTCACCTTACATTTAGAGGGTAGTGCACATGAGTGGTGGTACCATAGTCTAGTTACATAAGGTCACAAATACATAAACTCATATGATTAATTTTGCAAGCTTTTAATCCAATGGTTTAATTGGAATGATCTTAAAGTTTGTTTCAAAGATTTGACTTAGCTTAAATAGTGTGGTTAATTGGAGAACTATGTAATCAAGTTTTAAAAGTCATCTATAATTGTGGCAAACATAATAAGGAGAATATTGACTATGCTTTCATTTAAGATTTAACTGAATCTCTCAAGGGATTGGTCAAAGCCTTTGAACCGCCTATCATAAAAAGGCCATAAAGTAAGCCTTGGCATTGGAAACTTCCATGCCAAAGAATAATTTCTAGACCAAACCCTTCACTCTAAATAATATTTTTCACACAAATATATAAAAACCTAAGGGTTTCCCATCAAGACCAAACATTGAGGTGAAAAATGAATTAAGGAGGAAGAAGCTATGCTTTAGTTGTAAGGAATCATGGTTACCTAGAAATAGATTTCTTAGGAAATGATAAGTGCACTACATTGAGGTGAGATTTGATAATGAATTGGGATCTAAGTAATTATAATCATAAAGTGAAAAAGGAACTGAATTTAAGAGAGTGGAGAAAAAGAAGACCAACCAAAAGAGGAAGGATAAATATTGGGAGGCACTCTAAGGTACAACCCATTTTTCATTTATGGGGTGCTATGAATTCAAAGGGTGATTGTACTAATTGATATATTGGTGTGACTCATAAATTCATTAATAAAGGACTAGTGGCCAAGTGAGACCTCAAGACAGATAAATTTAAAAGATTTAATGAACTATGGTAGCCAACAATTTCACCATCCAATGCAATAGAAATATCTCTTATCATAATATTAATCTAAGAATTTATCTTATGAAGGATAAATTCTATGTTATTAGCATAGGAGATATGGATACCATCCTAGGTATCTAATGGATGTAATAATTAGGAGAGATCACACAAAATTTATTGAGCATGGAACTAAAGTTTCAATGAGAGGACAAATAAGTGAAATTGCAAGGAATGACAAATACAATGTATTAAATATTATGTCATCCAAGAGAATGTACATGATTTTTAATCATGGGAAAGCATGATAGGTAGCTCAGTATTTGGTGAATACCCAAAATCCCATCAAAGGAAAGAAGGAAGATCATGTGAAGGTGTAGAGTATCTTGTACAAGAATGGTAAAGTGTTCAACAACATTCCTCCAAGGAGAACTTTGGATAAAGGCTTTGAGCATGTCATTAAGCTAGAGGAGAGTATTAAGCTTTTCAACACTACTCCCTACCACTACCCTAGGATACATAAGTAGGAAATAAAAATATAGTTAAGGAATTGATAGAAATGGTGCACATTAGACCCAAATAAAGTCACTTCCCCTCAATAGTTTTGGTGAAGAAGAAAGTACAATGCAGATGTACATCAACTATAGAGAATTGAACAAGAAAAATATCAAGAACCAATACCCCATTCCCATGATCGATGAATTGATAGATGACCTTCATGGAGTAGTATATTTCTCAAAAATAGATCTTAGGTTGAGCTACCATGAGATCAAATTTTGAGAGGAGGATATTCATAAGATAAAATTTTGATGTCACTGTGAGAAATATGAGTTTTGGGGTGTACGACTAGAAAATGTGTGATGAAATTATTGAAAAAAAACTAGTCATGCAACTAAAAACATACCATTCATGCAATGAGATTGTTGAAAGCATACCATCCATGCAATTAAAAAATATTATCTTTTATGTATATGAGGGTGTTGTAAGTTGGATGCTACCAAGCAAGACACCATATAATCCTCAAAAAGTATAATATAAAGGAAAACAATGACCAAACCACACAAAAACAAAGGCATTAATTGGCATTTCTCACAAAATTACTTAATTTATTTATTTGACACTCCAACCAATTCATTTTCGTCGTGTGATGGCATTATTCGATAATTAATTTTATTATTATTATATTTCATTTATATATGTGCTCTATATTATTTTCCCAAAATAATTTTAATAAGATTATTAAAATTTATTTACATTTTACATCAACTTTTATAAAATCTAGACTTTCATTTTCTCTCCTACCTTCAAATTTAATAGACTCAAATTATATAGTATTAATAGCGGTAGACATAATGTTAATCTTATTTTTTTAATGATGTGTGTTGAAAGCCAATATTCATTTATATATAAAGATAATTAATAATATTTTAAAATTTTAACTTAATAGTAGAGAAATTTTTAGAAAAATCAAGTCCTATTTGAGAGTAATAATTACCCACTAGTCTATATTTGCACCTCTCTAACTTATTTTTTGCTCGAAATTGCTTCTTAATTACCCACTTACATCTAATAGGATTCCTTCCCTCAAGTAAACTCACTGGAGCCCAAGTGTCACATCCATCCAAAGCCATCATCTCCTCCTACATAGCCTCTATCCACTAATTAAACTCACCTTAAGAGAAAGCTTCCCAAATAGATATTAGTTCATAATTAGTACAAGATGAAATGAATACACAACAAAAAATGGTAGACTATACCTATGAACTAGATTTTATTGTCTCTTGAATCATGTCAAGAGTGAATAAGGGACTTTACGTATTCCTCTACATGCTATGCTTACTCATGACTCTCATTTGAACCCTCTTCTTCCCCTCCAACCTCTAATCCATCATATTTTTATTCAACATGTGCATATTTTGGCTTCTTGATCTCAACTAAAAATATACATTAAATTTTCTTTATTTATTTTTCCTTTCTTTACATAAGATTTGAAAATACTCTAAATTATCTAAAACTTACGTCCTTAGAACAAATAATTTTAAATTTAAGAGGATTTTAAAACTTATAACCTTTTATATTCTCATCATAACTAACAAAGATGTATTTTGTGCTTTTGAATCCAACTTAAAAAACATTTTTCCGTAGGCATGTGAACAAGACTCTCATGTAACCAAATACCCTAAAATATGGAAGAAAATATTTAAATTATCTATTCACACTTCATAAAGAGTATTCTAAACAATATTTAAACAAGGAAATTCATTAATCAAATAACAAGTAGTACTCACAACCTCCACCCAAAAACATTAATCCAATCATCTACCACTCACCACACCTCTTGCTCTTTGTATCAATGTTTAATTCATCATATGTGCAATTCAATTCTACGAGGGTAGTCTTCTACTAAAAAAATATTTGCATGCCTAAAGAAATATTTGAAATTATTATAAAACTATTCATGACCATTATCAATTATCAACACTTGTATTTTCTCATCCCATTGTTTCTCACCTTAAAATCCTTAGATTTGAAGAAGACTTTAGATTTACAATGTAAAAAAAAAACTTGGTGTATTTAGAGTAATTATCAATAAATGTAATATAATAAAAAAAATTACCCATTTAACCAACTTCCACTAGACCAAACACATTCAAGTGAATAATTTTTAATTATATATTCTCTATTACTTCCAATAGGAAAGGAATCTTTGTTTTTCTCTATGAATGCACAATGATCACAAAAATCAAAATTGCCATTAAAGTAAACATAAAAACCATCAACCATCCTTTTATTAATTAGGGTTTGAAGACCTTTTATACCATTGTGAACTAAATTTTGGTTCCACAATATACATGTATTTTTTGAAATTCTAATTACATTGGCAGAGTTACAAAATATGGAGGCATCAAGCCTAAATAGAGTCTTATACGATAATACTCTTATTACCACTAGATTCCTTCTCACCAATTTGCAACCATACTTGTCAAATACGACATGAACTTAGAATTATTCAATTTGGATACAAAATTAAGATTTCTCCCTTGTCATGAAATATGTAAACACCATAGAGAGTTTTCACCCTTCCATCATTGAAAAAAAACTATAACTTTCTCTTACCAATAATATAATGTGTGATATTGTTACTAAGGAGAAATTTCCTCCATCACATGCTTGGTATGAAAAACCCATTCTTTGTGAGATTCATATGATAGGAGAAACCTAAATAAATTGGTCAAGGGTTATCACTAGTATTATCAATAAAAACAAATAATACATCATGATGACCATCATTAGATGATTTTTTTATGGAAAAATCATCACATCTCTTCTTCTTGTTTCTACATTCCTTCTTCACATATCCTTTTTGTTCATAATTCCAACATTTTATCCTTATTATTCATGAACTTACCTAACTTATCTAATGGAGGAACATCTATATCCAAAAACTATAAAGTGTAAAAAATAATCTCTATTTATTGCATGGTAACTTCTTGCAAACTTATTTTCTCATAAGGTTGCTACAAGAAAATGCGAGATTCCAATAGATTTTAGATCACATGTAACTACTCTAGAAGCCAAGCAAAAAGGCATCAAACATTTATGTAAAAAAACCAAGCAGTTTTATATGAGGATTGCTTACTGTAAACATCTGAGAACAAACATTTACAGGAGTTATCCGATTCTTACAGTCTAAAAAAATATATTATAAATTTATCGCAGAACTACGACGAAACTTTCCAAACAACCATGCATTCATAAATTTCAGAAATTATAAATTATATGTAACATTGTTAGAGAACTACCACTCAAGAATATCCATCCGGGCACACATAAATCATCTGATTTTCTCCTTGTCAATTAGCCATGCGAGCTGCTCGAAATCATGGAGTTCGCAGGGAATGATAAGGGGTCCCTTGTACTCATACCCGAATTCCTTCTCCGCCTCCACCAGCAGCTTGGCAATGAAGGGATGGTACAAATAAAGTATGGGAATCACATAACGCTGTTGCTCCTTGCCTACATGAATGGCCACACAGCCCCTGGGGATTCGACCCTGGGACCTCAACGAGAATACCTTCGACCTCAGGCAGCGACACAGGCGCCGGATTCGCTTACAAGAGAGGCTCAGCGTGACTGAAATCTTCATCGCTCTACAAGAAATGTCTCAAAATTGTGATCTTTGAAGATCAAAACAGACAATTTTCTTGGTATCTGCTCTCAGTTATATCGTACAGAGGAGTTTGGATTGAATGGAGGAAAATATCAGTCATTGAATGGAAAAAAACACAAAACAAAGGTCAAGTCCATTGTGGTCAGTGTGTGGACCCTTTATGTTGGGGATGGCCTGGCTTACGCGTCAACAATTTATGCTAAATGTTAACGATATGGATCGTAAAATTTCAGTTTAAGTTTTAGCTCCCGTTTTCTTCTTCGCTCATCGATTCCATCGGCCCACTGTAAATTACAGGCGGAAAAGTTTAAGAGTTGATGATGACTGGTATGAAATTGGGTACAGATCTTTTTCAGTTGAATATGAAATTGGGTTCTGGATAAGTGTTTGGAAGCTGACGATTTCTTTTAACAGTCTGAACTTTAAATTATATTAATGTCGATGTTCGCGTTTTGAGTATAACAATGACTATCTCCTCGTTTATTGTGTTTTTTTTGTTAAATCTAGGTTACGGCAGGGGATGCTTCGTGGAAAGAAAACATTGAAGAAAAGTTATACGGCAATTAAGAGGAAGGTTCCCTGATGTTATACGGCATGGGATGCTTCCTGGGAGAGGGGCCAGTAGTCGTGCGGGGTTCAATAGTCATGCATTCAATTGTGATTATTCATATCAATATTAAAATGAATTAATATTATATCTTTCATATATTTATTTCATATATTAATCAAAATACTACCAAATATGCGACATTATGGGACCAATAGTTGTTCAAGTAAAAAAAACATAAATACATTCATGAACAAGTGAAATAAATATTTTTTTGTTCAAATAAAATATCTAAACTATTCATTATAAGTGCGTCATTTATAAAATTAAATGGTCATTTGATAAAATAAGACACTCATTTAAACAAGTATTGTTATCATAGTGAACAAATATTGTTCTTATGTGTACAACTATTGGGGTAGCAATGTACAAGCATTGGAGTATTTAATATTAATAGTTTGTCCTATCACAAATATAAAAGGTGAGCACAATAAATACCATGTATTTTTCAATAAATGTGAAGGATTTTCAAAAAAAATTAGTGTTCAACTATTGGTCCATTTTTGTTTGATATAAGTTGTAATTTAAATAATTGTGTTGTTTTTATCGCAACAAATAATTTTTATGTGTTCAACTATTGGTCCATTTGTGTTGAATATAAAAGCTAGAGATAACAAAGATTTATGGTTACCAATAGGTATTTGGTCCATTTAGGTTGCATATAAGTTTTATTTTAAATAAAAATATGATATTCTACAAGCAACAAATGATATTTTTTTGTTCGACTACTAGAGATACCATGATTAAGTTTTGGTCAAACCTTTAAAAAGTCAAATTTTGGACACTTCTCAGTAGATGTGCTGATGTGGCAAGTTGCATGATGAGTCACACCTCCAAACCTTAGTTGTAGATAGATAAGAGGCTAGTCCATTTTTCAAAAAAAAAAACGAAGGTCTTACGATATTCCAGTCAATTGCTACATGCTGACAAAGTTAGCCTACACGACTACTGGCCCCTATTGTTCACTTTTATTTGGAATATTTTTTTGAAGCTAATAATTAATGTTGAGAAGTATTTTATAATGGTAATAAGAATTATAATAGTGTGCGCCTTGACCTTTATCAATGGTCAATCTATTGGTTTTTGTTCAATTTATGGTGTTAACTTTGTTAGAGATAGAGCTGAATTGTGGGATTGGATGGCGAAACACCTCCCTAATGCGGATTGGGTTATAGGAGGGGATTTCAATATGGTTGAACACCATAATGATCATAGTTGGTTCAGCCATATCAAGCTGAATAATGAAGAATTTGACAAATGGTTGTTATGTCGCAATACTTTAGGTGTGGTTGATCAAATTCATAATAAAAGGGGTAGTCATGACAATAACTGGTTCACCTAGTCTAATTGCAAATTTGGGGAGGATAGGAAGTTGAGTAGACTTGGCAGATTTTATATTTCTTCAAATCTTTTTGTTACCCAAGAGTCCTCAGGGTTGGTGGTTCGGGTTGACTATTCTTCAACTCTCTTTGACCACTACCCTATCATTTGTATAGTCTTTGGAGCTGATAATAGTAATGTGAACTTTGAGTTACCTTATAAGCTTAATGTGTCTCATTTAAAAAATCCTTCATGTGTTGGAGCATTAGTGGGTCTTTGGAATTCCTTCCCCAAACCAAATGAAGGGGAATCCTATAAACAATGGTGGCATAATGCTATTTCAAAATGTGTTGAATTCCTACGCGCTTTTGGCAAAACACTTGCTTGGAAACGAAAACGGAAATTAAAATCGCTTCAAGGGAAGTTGGAACACAACAAAAGATTGTTGAATAACAACTCGTATAATTGTAATTTACAAACTTCAGTGGTTGTTTTGGAGACTCAAATTTGTAAAATGGATAATTATAAGGGGCAAGTAGCTAAAATTAGGGCCAGATTACATTGGATTAAAGAGGGGAATCGAGGCTCTAAATACTTCTTTAAGTATCTTAACTACAAGCATAAGAAAGAATTCATTGGTTCTATTCAAGACAAGGTTGGTTTGGTTCATACCAAACAAGCTGAGATTAAAGGGTTGTTTCAAAAGTATTATGAGGAATTGTTCAAAGAAGACCCACATTGGCAGGATGCTCAAGCTATCTTGGAAGATATGCTTCAAGATATCATTCCTAAAAGGGTGGACTCTAAATATAGCAATTTTATTGATCGTATCCTATCTCTTGAAGACTTAGAGCATGATGTGTTTTCCATGCCTTCTTACAAAATTTTAGGTGTGGATTTTTTGCTAGTTGAATTTTACCAAAAAATATGGCCTCACATTAAAGATGGTTTCTACCTGGTTTACTTGGAAGCCTTGGAGCATGGTTCTTTAGGGCCAAATATAAACACAGGTCTAATTAAGCTCTTTCTAAAGGGGAAAAATGAGGATACTATTTCAGGTTGGCATCCAATCACTCTACTTAATACCTCATATAAGATTATTGCTAAGGCTTTACCAACAAGAATCAAACCAATTGTAAAAGAAATAGTAAGACTTGAACAAACTGGGTTTCTTGGTGGGAGATTCATCCTGGACAACTTGATCCTTGCATGGGAAACGTTGGAATGGGCTCAACAATCCAACCAACAAGCTTTTTTGGTCAAATTGGATTTTGATAAAGCATATGATAGAATGCATTGGGGCTTCATAATTAAGATGTTACAATGGTTGGGTTTTGGCCCCAAACTATTTAATCACATTCAGATGTTGTTTAATGACACTAATGCTCAGCTAGTGATTAATAAAGAGTTGACTAATGTCTTCCCTTGTAACATTCAATTAGACAAGGTTGTCCCTTATCTCTGTTCTTGTATGTGCTGGCTACTGATGCACTTGGATACCTGCTGCAAAAATCTAATCAATTGGATAATTGGTAATCTCTCAAGACTAACCTAGGTTTAAATTGTAAATATTAAAGTTTTATTATTTTTGTTAAGTCATTGGTTTCCTTCGAGTTGGTCATGAAAATATGTACTCCCCTTCATTGCAATCTTTTCAAGGATTGGTGGTGGTTGTCCAAGTGTCAATTTGTCTTGTTTCCTCTTAAGAAAGTCTATTTAAATTTGCTCCCTCATTTGTCATTAACTACCAAGTTGAATCTGAAATGGAAGTACAGGTTCCATGAAATTACATGGAAGAAGCTAATTATTAAAATATGGCATTCTCAAACTGAGGCGAGTGTTCAACTCTTTGTGTGGAAACTCTTGCATTGTAAGTTATCGGTTGGTGATCAATTGGGTTATGTATGCAGATTCATGATGTTAAATGTCCCTTTTGTAAGCGTATTGAAAGCTTGAAACATATTTTTTGGGATTGTTTGATGGCTAAAAGGAAATGGAGGTCTGTTTTTGCTTACCCCCCTAAAACAATTTAGCATCATTTGAGCTAGAAAGAAGTGATTTTGGGTGTTGGTCTACAGAATAATATTGTTGTTGATTCCATACGATGGATTGTACTTTTTAATTTATGGAAAAGTAGATGTTTTCCTGTATTTGCAAATCATAATGTTAATCTGGAAACAAGAATGCTACGGTTTTACTCTGACATCATTTTGCAAATTGTTTTCTTATGTTCTCAATTGTAGTGAGGCAATAAGGCGAATATGAAGTTCAACAATCATTTGGACATGATCAAATGATAGATTTTGCAGCTCCATTCAAAGGATGTATGTTGTGCAAAACAACTTCAAAAATTGTTGAAATTTAGAGTTGGATAGTTGTTTGTGCTCTTGGCAGTGTTTGTTGCACCAATGATGTAGCAGTTTCAACAATTGTCTATATTTAGAGTTAGTTGTTAGTTGTTTGTTGTGGCTGTAAGTGAAGGTATTTTTTGGTTGTTAGCGCGGCTGTAGTTGTTACATCTCTTTTGACAACCTTTGTTGCCTCATTATTGTATTATTTACATTGTTTCAATTAAAAAAAAAAGAATTAATAATATGAATGTATTAACCACGTGTGTGTGTATATATATATATTAAAAATAATTTATATACAATAAAAAAGAGATATATTTTTAAAATATTATAGTGTTATTATATTAGAATATAATTATAATAATATACTAGATATTAGAATTATATTATTATAATATATTATTGTAATATAATAATAGATAAGTACTAATATATAACTATTAATTATAATTATGATTTTTTTATATATTAATAATTATTCTATATATAATATTATTATATATTAAGGTTTATTATTATATGATTATATTATAGTATATTAATAGTTATACTATATAATATAATTATTAATTTGTTTGTTGTTTCATAATACTTTAATATATTAATATAATTAATATTATTCTTAATAATATTTATTATAATATTATAGTATATTTATTTGTTTATTTCTAATTATATATTTAATTATTATTATATCAAATTAATGGTATTATAATATAATATAAAATTGTCTAGATAAATCATTTTTAAGGTGTTTATTTAAATTTTAACTTAAAAATATAAAAACCACAATTTAATAAGACATGCATTGAATTATAATTAATATTATTAATTTATAAAATGTTATATTAAAATTATTGTAGTTAGTATTATATTATTATTATATTATATTATTAATGTCTGGGTTAGGTTAAAGATTTGAATTATTATTTTTATAATATTTATAATATTTTATTATCGTTATCTCTTAAACTTGCACCCGAATTGAGTTATGAAACTCAGTTAGCTAGAGAAACATGGGAACATTCTCGGGTTGTGGGTCACCCGAAGTGAGAATGAAACTCCGAATAGGTCGGCTTCCTAGCTGGTTATCACCTATAGCTACTGATTTTGAAAGGAAAAGGGAGAAGGAATGCTTAAAATGAAAACTGGAAAACACTATCCTATGGTGATACACCGAACTGATAAGGACTATGAAACCCAGACTTGCATAACACTTGCAATGATAAAAAATGAACTTGCACTACTTATTACTGTATGTTTTTTGTATAAGTATTTTATAAAAGGGGCCTCAAAGATCAAACTTCAAGAAGGAGAGTAATCTCACAGCTAGAAGTCATTTTACATCTTATGGCACAATCTGTAACCTGCATTAACACACCTATGCATAAAGGTATCAACATCATGAGACAAAATTAAAAGGAGGTGAAGAATTTCTCACAGATAATTCACTCAATCATGTGGGACACACAATAATGCATTGAATAAGAAGGAAATTTTCTATATCAAGAGCACCCAAGGCTTCCACTGAATTTCATATCCAAAACTGAATTACATCAAAATGCTTCTTTCTGTCAAAAGGACTCAAAAAGTCACTAATTCTAGAAAAGCATCCTCATAACTCATTACAAAAATTTCACTCAAGTGACTATATTCAACCCTCAACCAAACTCCATTAAAAAAGGCTCTAGAAGCACTTGGTTCAGATGCAACAATAAAGCCTAAAAACTAGCCACTGAATCTCCACTAAATGAACTCCAAAGGGGTGAAAAAGTCAAACATGACTAGATCCAACATAATGACTCATGAAACAACCCTCCAAAAGCTTCCAAACATAATTAAAGTCTCCTAGATACCTTCCACGTGTTTGTAAACTGATTAAAACCTCCCTAGATGCTTGGTATGGCATAAAGATAAGCATATCCTCCATTTCCCACAAGACTTGGTCATATGAACACATGCTCCTATTTTTGCATTTAAAATAATAAACTAAATTAAGTGATTTATAAAACCATCACTTAATTAAGTATTTCACAATGTAATAAAATGCAAAATAAAATAATAGACCAAGCATTTGGCCATAGACAAGGTCAAAATAAATATCAAAAGTCATAAGACTTATGACATGGCATAGATAAGGAAAACACTTTGGAGGTAATAAGGCATAAAGCCATGGGTTCAATTAGTGATATTTCATTTTTGTAAAATGAAGGAAAAAAATGTCATTCACTCCATCAACATTAGCATTTAGGGTTTAGAAACCCTAAATCAAAAGCAAAGGAAACAAGAGGAAATGCATTCATTTTCACCTTCAAGGCTTCAGGAAACTTGGAGGCGCCGCCATCATGAGGGTTTGTTGAACTCGACCATGGAATTTTTTTGAAAATTCTCCACTCAGAAATTATGCTAAAGCCACGTGGTATGCTCCAATGGTAGATTTTTTAACATTTTCTGTATACTTTTTTCGAGCTTTATCACATAGAAAATAGTGAGAATGTTTGATTTTCTGTACTCTTCTTTGCTGGAAATGATAAAACCTGGAAGTGTTGAAGTTCATACGTAAGCCACACTTTTCATTCTATGCTTTTCTCTTCAATAATCATGAACCGAGCTTTTATTTGATTTCACCATGTTCTGTTAATTTTTTTCCTAACTATCTTAGCCAAGCCTCCATTAAAGCATTTTTTGGTTTTTGATTGGCCATGGGTCTTATCCCTTGCACTTTTCGAGGATACGAAGGAATCTTTGCATATATTTGTGTATCTTGACTCTGATTTTTCCTCATAAGCACTGTAGCTTTCTCCATGCTGTAAATTCTTATTCTCTGTAGGGAGACTGGGGGTCTTTCTCTTGTAATATGATATGAAATAAATACTTTCATTTATTGTTCTGGGTCTTCACAAAACAATAAGATATCATGTTTTATAAAAAAAAAACCTTATCTCCTTTGCTTTCCATCTGTAACTTGAGGGTTTCATCAATGTCACTTTTCCTGTGCTAGTCACAATATTTGTAGGTTGCATAACACTGACTTTTAACTGCCTTACAACAAGCATGTAGACCTCCCAATTTGATGATTTTTCTGCCCTACAACATCGAATAAGAAATGAGCTTCCTCAAACAACCTTTAGAGTTTAAACTGTTTAAGAATCTTTTGCTCATTAGATTGAATCAAGCCTTACAAACTCGCAGATTATATGGTGACTCTCCATGATCCCTATAGTCAACAAGCATATACAAAGGAAATCCTACATGTATTTGGCTTAGCTTGCCTGAAAACTTTAAAAGTGGATGTACACTGGCACTATTCTTCCATGTAATACTACGATCCAGTTTTCTTTTCATTTTTCTATAAAAATTTAAGGTAGTGGGTAGATCATTGACCGCCCTTTTCACTATTTTTGCCCAATCAATGACTATATTTTTTCACCTTTTTATGTTTCCTTATCACTACCTCTCATGCTGATCTTGAAAATGTTTTGAAAAGCAAGGTAGAGAAGCCTTTACATGAGCAACAACTCAATGTATTTTCTTTCACTATCCTAATGATTAGATCCCTATTTGGATGATTCATTGTTGTATTAAATGTCTTTCACTATTGCAAACTGTATTCCATCTATGATCTTGTGATCTTATAACAGTGAAAGTTGGTCTTGTAGCAGTGATATCTCTTTTTTTGCAGTGTCCTGATAACTTACAGTCATATTTATTATGAACAAGACTATGTTTATGACATTGAGTCCCTATTTATATCCATTACTATCACCATTGTATGAGCAATACTTTTATTTTGAACATGAGTCCTTTTTAGGAATAATGATTGTGACATCCTATTCTTAGCTTCTCCTTCAATTATAGGCATAATAATTATTGTTATGGTGTCCCTTTCTCATATGAAGGCTTTCTTATGCTGCCTTATTATTGTGTCATAACACTGTCACTTTCAAAAGGATTTGTGCTTGAAAGTATTGTCATGGTATTCTTGATTTTACCTTTACCTTCCTTAGGAATATTTCATGGCTCTTGAAATTATTTGTTCTCTGCTTCATGAACTAACTTAGAGGGAATGTTGCTTGGTTAATTACTCTAAATTGCAATACATGAGTTGCATTTCAATGCTTTGATATTTGTCCTAGCATATTACACACTGTAGCTTGTCATTGTTTTGTCACTATTTAAGCATTTTGTCATTGAAAACCACTGCTCCATTTAGCTTTTGTAGTTGTTCCTTCAAGAAAGGCTTTGTGAACTTAATGTGTATGCATGTTCACTATCATTTCATGATCATGTTGATATGATGTTTTTTAACATTGCATTTACCTCTTAAATAATCTCGAATGAGCTCATTATTTGATAAATGACAGCATGTTGGGCTCAACCCTTGTGGGAGCCACATTTAAACCCACATGCTAAAAATAGATGAAACAAACTAGTAACATAATTTTCCCTATATCTGCACAAGAAGCAAACAAGTTAAACCAAGAAAATGCAAATGATGAATATGTTTTGTAACCCTGTTGCTTTCTTAGAAATCTATGATATGCCTACTCATTTAATGTGCATGATGATCAGATTATATGTTCATAGGTGTTTGTGCATGTATTGCAAGAGACTTTTCATTGCTCTAACAACATTTTATCTCACAGATACAGGGACTAAGATGGCACAGGAGCTAAGGTGGACACAAGGCAACTCGAGGCAACTCATGAAGCAGGACAACTCACCAAGAACTAGTCATTTAGGCAATGACTGGCCTCTTTCTCTACATGCACATTTTCCATTTTACCTATCAATGTATATTATTTTCTTCATTTACATTGAATGAGTTAGTCTCACAGCTTGTGTGAGACAATATACATTTTAACTTCAATAAAGATTACTTTTTAGAAAGATTTGTGTAAATCTTTTCTATGTTATATGCAATTGTATAAATGCAATGATCTGTTACTGTAATCTTTTGATTTCTTCCTATGTCCTTGAATGTAATGTAGGAAAGGATTAAGAAATGTACCTCTCTTTTAGTTTTAAAATCGAGAAGCTCTACCTGATTGAGCTGTTAGTGAAATTGGGTTACAACAATTATATAATAATATTATTATTATATTAGAATATCATATTATTAATTTTCATATATTTATTATTATATTATTATATTATTATTAATATTAGTGGTATATTGTTATAACTATATTATATTATTATTTATTATTATTATATTATTTTTATTATATTAATACTATATTATTATTGTATTATTATATTAATAAATATTAAATTATTATATTATATTATAATTCTTTTATTATCATTATATTAATGGTATTGTACTAATGTTATTATATATTTTTTTGGTAAATAAGTGCTACCAATGGGGGTAGTCCCTTTGTATTAAAAGAAAAAGATTACATCCATTGTTTACATTCAAGAGCTACGAGACTTTAGAGAGAAAATGCCTTCTATGAGCTCAACAACCTTGATAGACATATTTGGACCTATAAGGTTCCCATAATGATAGGAAAAAGAAAAATGTCTCCATGTTTTTTTTGCCTATTCCTTCCTAGTACATCTTGAGGGCCTTCGATGTAACCTTCTTCTTTTTCTTTGTTGCGTTAGTGTCAAAGAGACGGACAATATGACCATATTTCGACATGGTTTTGATGCCTTGAATGGAATTCATGGCCTTTGGGATGTCTTCCTCTTTCATTAGCATGACCACATAAATCTCCACCAATTCATGAAAGCTAGATCCTTGAATAAGATTGATTAGGAATTCATTACCTCCACATCATGAATGTGGAATGTGTTCCAGTGATCATTCCCCATGATCATGTTAATTGTAGTATATGTATCCTCTGCGCATTTCAGAAAGAGTTTCTTGAGGATAAAAACATGAATGTGGCATGTGTTCCAGTGATCATTCCCCATGATCATGTTAACAATTTCTTGAGGATAAAAACACAAACCAGTGTCACACTTTTAGCCAACTAATTAGTTCTAAAAGAAACAGTTTCGACCTAAATAGTTTTGGTCAAAACTGTTTTGCCTGAAACCACGTGACCTATACGTAGCACATAGAGTTTTAGACAAAACCCTTTTGCCCGAAACTAAAAAATTGAATTTTTCCTTTGTCACTTTGAAATGTGACAATTTATGTGTAAGGTTTCCATAGAATCGATTGAAACCTTTTCACTAAAATTGTCTATGTGGCATCCTAGTCGACAACCAACTCAACCTTTTTTTAGAATTTTCTGAAACTTTCAACTTCTGCTACACCCCATTTCTCAATTACCAGGTTACTTTTACCTTTATGAGTAAAAATGATGATAAGTATAAATCATGACTTTAATATGTTTAATAGGGTGAAGGAAATATTTAAATATGCATTAAGGTGTTATTTCTTTTGAAGGAATGATTATGATTTATACTAATGGAAAATGTGATGAATAAATATGTATTGCAATGTGAATACTTTAATGCTTTTGATGATGCAAATGAATTTCATATGAACGGCTAACTACCTTTGTGATGCACTAAGTTAGATGAAGGAAGAAGTTGAGCCTCAAGTAAGAGAGGGGGAGTATCACTCAGGAGAAGAACTCGGTTTGGTAACCCTAATATGCCTATTTGAGCTATCACACACTCACACCCTAGTTGGTTAAGAGGAGTCAATTTAGATTGAGAATTGGTAAGTATACCCTAGGTCATAATTTGGGAATGATTTGAATTGGTCTTGGTTTGTTGGTCTTGACTTTGTTATTGTTCTTATGTTTGAACTACATGACTTAATCTTTGTTTTGAGTGTAAGTTCTTCTTTGTGTATTTATATTTATATATTGATTGATGTATAAATATTTCATATATATACCTATTGAAGAATATATAAAGGTGTGTTTATTATTAGATATTTAAATAATGATACATATATTACTACATATGTATATATGTATGTAAGGAATAATGTATACAAATATATATGTATGTATTAACATATGTATATACATTTTTATTATATATATGTGTGAAGTTGGCAAATGAATAATTTATAATATATATATATATATATATATAAATTATAATGGCGGATATTATAATATATATATATATATATATATATATATGTATAGTAATGTTTATTATAAATAATATAATGTCAATCGCATAAATTAAGGGATGGAATATACATTGAAAATGATATAAAGTAAGCGAACCATATATACTAGTGAAAGCTTGTATTAAAAAGACAACAATACAATCATAATATGTTGTGTCATAATATGCAAAAGAGAGGAAGTGAATGCTAAACACATAGTGTAAGAATTAGGTTTAAATACAAAGTAAATAATTTATGAGGAGCATATTAAGCATTGTCATATAAAGTTTAATGGCCCTAAGATAAGTGTTGCATGCATATAGCACATGAAGGAATAAGTCAAAAGGAATTTTTAATAGTGCATAAAGTATTTAAGCAAATGATGATTCATACATTGCATACTTTATTAAAAACCTATGCATAAAATAAGGTGCATAAATATGAATGGTGGCGCCATATTTTGTAGAGTTTGTAAAATGAAAGAATTCTATTTTTTGCATCATAATCCAACGCACAACTATCTGTGAAGCATGAGACTTAGTCTCAACCACAAGTTGGCTAAGGTAGTTGAGTTATACTGCAATAAGGAAACCTATAGGTTGCATTTTCTGAGTTTAATCTTTGTTGTCATCAAGATATGAGCGACTCATTCTTAACTAAGAAGCTAGACTGTATATGGTTTGTAAACTAGTTTTTTGATCAGCCACCTCTCACCTTTTGAGCCTAGTTGATGCATTTAGAATAGGAAGGTGGTGGATTTGGTAGCTTATTTGTAGCATTAAGATGCTCAGATTTTAGTACATATAGAGGCATCCTCTCTACCTTTGATTACACTTTTCCATTCTGATTTCTTCATTGTTGTTCTATTATAGTTTTTTGTGCAAAATTTTGTATTTTGAGAGCTTTTGTGAGAAAGAGAGTTGTTTTGTGGATTTGCAATTGTTAAAAGTATTTGTGAGAGGCTAGAGTTTGGAGATAGGTTGAGCCTAGAAGTAGTAGCCAACGGGATTGTGGAAGTTAAGCTAGGAAAGAAGTAATATCAGCTGGAGCTATAATTCCAGACATGTCAATTGCTATTCCTCTATTATTTTATGATTGAAAGGTAATTTATTTATGAATTCCTTTATTTGGGAAAGATTTATTTTAAATGCGTGTTAAGCTCACTTTTATGAACTTAGTTTATTTCTTAGTTTGAATAAGCTTGCATGATTCTTGGAAGAGTCTTGTTTTGGAGAAACCTTGTTTATTTGGAATATACATATATATTATATATTGGAATTTGAGTGGTTATGTTGTTATTATGAACTATACTAAGTTTTTTAAGACTATACGTAAGTTGCATAAGTTGTGAAGTATGAGAATTAGTATGACATTGAAGTGCTATCTTGAATTGTTAGCTTATGATGCTAGGTAAACCTTTATGGATAATGTGGATAGTAATACAATTGATAGGTTATGATGTTATGCAAACCATATTGATAGTCTATACTTGATTGATTACTTGAATATCTCCTTGTAAATAGGAAGATAGTCTTTTCCCTAGGGTTAGGGTGTGTACTTGATTGTTATATCAATATTCAATAGTAGGGTTGAGAAATATAATTTCTAATTATGCTATAATCTTATACCTTATTAAGAGTCTATTTCCATTCACATAATTCTAGAAGAGGACTCATGTTCCGGCAACCCAAAGCCATATTGAGAAGAGGACTTATAGTTGTAGAAGCACAAACTCCTCTCAGGTTGATAGTGTCCTCCATATTATATACAAATGTAGTGAACATTGTAAACATGTGAATATTTGAATCATACTAAATGTAGAGGTTTAAGATCATTTGTGATCACTTGATTATTGTTTATACTCTTGAAAGGAGTCATTTATTGATGGGATTATATATTTGATTGAGGTCATTTTTTGTTGAGATCACAATTTTGAATTGAAGTCATTTATTGATGAGATCATACTTTTTGAAATGGAGTCGTTTAATTTTATGATGTTATGATTACCTGGGTGGTTAATTTGGTTATTCCTAGGGTTAGCTAATCCATGGGAAAGGGAGTAACCTAGTTGGTCACTTAGTATGTGTGCATGTATGGTTAGCTTGGTTATACTTGGGGTTAGAATAATCCATGGGAAAGGGTGTAACCTAGTTAGTTAGTTTTTTATAGCTTAGTTATACTTGGGGTTAGAATAATCCATGGGAAAGGGTGTAACCTAGTTAGTCAATTTGTTAAGACTTGGTTATTCTTGTGGTTAGAATAATCCATAGGAAAGGGAGTAGCCTTGTTGGATAGTTTGTTATGTCATCACCTTAGATTGAATGTGTGTTATGATTGTGAATTTTCAATACCAAATCAAGCTAAAGGGTGGGTGGATAGATGACTTGCACTCAAAGTACTGGATGTTGAATTCTTTGGCCAAAGTAGTGTAAGTAGCCACTATTTACACTGTCAATTCACTATGATCTAGGATTATATACTAGGTAGGAAATCATACATGTAGATTATAGCCAATGTATGGTAGCTCTAGACATATAGGACACAACACTATTCTCAAGAAGGCTAGGATTATGGGGTTACCAAACCAATCTCTTCATTGAAGGGTAGGGCCATCTTACCAATTAGGTAGATGTGCGAGGAATCGTAATAAGTCCGTGGTTGGAAAAAATTTGCTTGAGTGATGCTCTCCCTCATGTAGTTGGCAGTTGGGATTCGAGGATGTAGCGTTAGTTTAGGGACACCTAGAATGTAGGCACCGATGATGGGGGACATCTAGGAGGTATGCACCAACATTGGGGACATCTCGATCATTGTATTTTGTTTGTATATTTATATCATTGAGCTCATGGAAGCTATGAATGTAAACATGTATCTCTATTCTTATTGAGAAATTGAAAATGGAAAATGTCATCATGAAATTATGTAATGTGAAATCGTTACTTGAAATATTGTAATATTTCTTTGTTATGCAATGGGAAAGTTTAAAATCGTTATGTTTTAAATGTGCATTATGTTATTCTAGTGGAAAAGAAAAAAATTATTCCCATAATGTTAGTAGTATAAACTATTCACTTGTGGGTAAAACATAGTAAAAACAATGGGTAGAACAATGGGTATGTTACAACTTCAACTGAATATTTCTTCAGTTAGAATGATTTTTTTTTAATTAGGCTTTTGTAGAGCTCAGAGTGATAAATCCAAACATGTAATTTTTTTGATATTTTTATTAGTTTAAATATATTATTTTAAAAATAATGCAAGTAGGTTGTTAAAGTTAAAGAAGAGGTTGATTAGAAATTTAAAAAAAATAGTAAAACATATTAATTTATTTTTGAAAAAATATGATGCACTAGAGGAGAGAATCCTCTTCAAAAGGGTATAGTTTAATTTTTTGAAAGTGATACAGAAATTAGACAATAGTTGAAGTTAAATGAAAACTATTAAATTCTGTTAAGTTTGACTTTAAAACACATCAAAATTTCAAAAAATAATTCCATGCACTAGATATTGAAGTTACCTATTTGGAGAAAACATTTAGGGGAAAATGAAGTTTTTTTCTATTTGTTTCTTGACATCAACTGAATGTCACTTTTTCTTGAGATTTTTAGCATTTCAAAATCTACCCTTAAATTGATAAAAAAAAATCAAAACAATTTTTAAAAAATCTAAAAATTTACAAGAATAAACTTCATCAAGAGTTCTACATTTCATTAGTTTGCATCATTCAAATTCAAAACATAAAGAACACTTTTATGTGGTTGAAGTTGAAATTTTTTTAGGTGTTGGTCGATTCCTTTATAAAGTGTGACATAGGTTTGTACTTTTACCCTTGATTTGTGAATGCATGTCTTCAGTAGGCGCATTTTGGTTACCACCATCCTCATAACAAGCACAATTAACCTCTATTATCTTCTATCTGGAGTTGAGAGGGGTAGAAAATTTATTTACCACCACAACCCGAATCTAAATTGTAAATTTTGAGACAATCTCATGGTAGATTTTAGAAAGGGTACACCTATTATCCAAAGTGAGTGATAATTCTTGTTGTAGCAGGCCTCTCTTAGTTAGGATTGGACTGGAGGCAACGAAACCGAAGGGGGAGGACCATATGCCACTTCCTCCATGGAAAAAATATTACCCATATTTGGCCATGGATCACATGTGGTACTTATTATAGTTGGGAAAGAGTACAAAAAATTATGATTATCAAGTAAGTCTCTCCTCAAGTTTTCTTCCCTATAAATGTAAGAGATCATGAATTTTTAGATCCTTTCAAAGAGATTTTGAATGATGAGGAGATAAGGTTGGAGTTTCTATTTGGTTGAATAGTTGTGCTTGACTACCTCAATAAAAATCATCAAATCACCTTCGATGTCCATGCTATGCAAATTTTGTTGACAATAATAATAGAGGCTAGTCGTGATAGCTTTGAACTCCGCAATGTTGTTTGTACCCCATGTTATTTTCTTCATTAGTTCCTAGATGAGCTTACCTTCCCCATTCTTGATTAGACATCTCATTCTTGAGGCACTGGGATTACCTTTCAATGCCTCATTGAAATTAAGCTTTAGACAACCGGTTGGTGGAGCCAACCATTTGGTTGCTTTTCTCTCGAGTTCTTGTCTTATGGAGCCATGAATCTTATTGGTATATTTAGAAGTGGAAATTGTTTCACGAGGGAATCGTCTCAATCGAAGAAGGGGACATTCTATTTGTTTCTAGATGCGATCGACATACATTCATAGATACCTCATTCAATTCCTGCTAATACTTTCTCCCTTGTTGATGTCGATTCTCTGACGATTCTTCGATTTTGCTCTTTCCACAAATGTCAAATTACTATGGAGGGATCGATTGTCCAGATACTACATCATAAATAAGGATGTTTTAGGGGCTTCCAAGAGTCAAACCATGCTCTCAAATTGTTTGGTCTTGGGGTTGTTATGTGACTTTTTCCCCAAGAGAAGAGAAAGTTATGAAATAACCCTTTAAAAAATTAAAAAGGAAGATAGAAAAATAAAGGATATTATGATCCTTTGGTTAAAAGAGATATTAATTAAGAACATGTATAAATACTTTTTAAAAAGGGGAAGAATAATTATTTATTTAAATAATTATTAGAGACAACCTTTCTAAAAGGGTGTGATGATTTGGAAAGCATCCCTTAAGACTTATATAAAGCATTTGTGTGAGACATGAAAAACATTCAAGAATGGGAGAAAATCCAAGGAAGGAGAACATTCTAGGAAGAAGAATGTGGTTTGGTGAGCTATGGGCATTGGAGAAGGGGGAACACAGAGTGTGTCCAACTCAGGGTATAGAGTGCACCCAAGATTGTCCTAGCCAGGGCTATTATGCATGTTGAGTAGTTATTATGAGGCATGTTGTATACATGAGGAGTAATTACTCTAGAGAATGGTGTGCACTTATGTTGAGCATTGTTTTGTTGAACCGATACTTGTGCGGAGCGCATAGTGTGCTATGTTTCGAAAGGAATTGTTTCCTCCTAGATTATTCCATAGCAAGAGCCAATGCCACTGACATCTTCCTAGGGTGAGAGTGGATTTTCAAAGTACTATTATTCAGATAAGTATTAAAAAATTATTGATGCTAGTATATATATATTGGGAATATTTTCTAGATATGATTTTGATATTAATCTATGTGAATTATATGGATGTGTTATTTAATTTACTATGTTAATTATTTACTTTAGAATCCTTGTCTAATTATTACATATTATGGTTACATTGGTTAATCTATATTAGTTATTCACATCATTTTAGTAATATTGCATCTTATAAATTACCTTAATTCTAATGTTTATTATATTAAATTTGTTACTAACACTTAAACTACTTTAGGACTTGAAAAGTGACATTAAAGGGGTAGACCACTGCAATTTTCTCTAGAGCTAGTCCCAATAGTTTGAAGCAAAGGGACAATTCAAAAACAAATGGTCTACATCCTCCATATTGGATTTGCATAGTATACATCTCAAAGGCCCATGCATGTCAATCACCATCATTTGATCATTTTTCATACATATCTTATATAGCATCATCTAAGAGAAAGCACAAAATTTTAGTAGAATTTCCCTGCCCTAGCATAATAAAACCGACAAGTTGCCATCTTGCCTATGGCACTATAAAAATAACCCATCTTTGTGGTGTACTACCCTAACTCAAAAGTACACCAGATGGTACGATACCCTATGCTCTTTGGATAGATGGAGATAGTATGAACCACTTCTTTGAGTTTTTTTTTGCCTCCTCCTCAATTGGAAAGGAGTCGAAGTAGACCCGATTAAATTATTCATTACCTTCTGATCTTAGATAGTCTACCACCTTGTCATCAATGATGGATCTAATTACGGGTATCCATGGGCACAACGCTTGTCATCTGCTAATGGTTTTTTGTCATTATAGGAATTGAGCCAGAATCAGCAGAACGACCATCGTGTATATGCCATGTGAGATTCAATCTTTTATATTTTCTTATACTCCAACATAAACGTCCATACATGTGAACCTATCGGCAGATTGGCAATAGAGGATTTTTCTCAAGTCCGTGGAGTCCAAATATTTACTTTGCATTATCCTGCACCAGATTTTATTGGGTGTCGACTACATTTCCCATACAAGCTTCACACCCAAAGAATAGTTTTGAAATTCGATGTCCTTTATACCTTTTTCCTCATCTGCATGGTTGTTCCTTATCATGTCCCAATTGACGAGAAAAATTCTCCTTGGCTCATTCAAACCCTCCCATAAGAATTTTTCATAATACTATTGAGATTGGTGATGAGTTTGCTTGTTAGTTGGTTGCAACCCATCACATAAATTGGAATGGTAGATAGGATGGATTTTATCATTATTATTGTCCAACTAATGTTAGCCATATGACTTTCCACGAAGAGGCACGACCCCTACAGTTTTCTACCACATCGTTCCATAAGATGATTTGGTAATCTCATTAAAGATAAGGACCCCCAAGTATTTGCATGGGGTGGCATCAATACTCATCCCCAACAGGACCACAATTTTCCTTTGAGTCGATTTCTTCGTAAAGAAGTAAATCTTTGACTTTTGTTTATTGATATTTTGGCATGAAATGTCCACATATTGATCCAAAATTTCTTTAATGGCAAAGGCTTTAGCCATCGTCGCTTCCATGTACAATACTATATCATCTGCAAACTGCAGATGGGTTAAAAGGTCAATTTTCCTCGTGATTTGCAAGCCATTGCAACATCCTTTTGAATTCTGAGAATAAATCATGTGGCTCAAGGACTCAACCATTATCACAAAGAGGAAGGGGGAGAGGGGATCCCCATGCCTCAAACCATTGGAGCTCTCAAAAAACCCATATGAAGAACCATTTACTAGTACAAAAAATGTGATAAAGGAGATGAAAAAATATTAGTTCTCTCCTACTTTCATAGAATCCCAATTTTTTTAGCACCTTCATTAGGAAACACTATTTCACCCTATCGTAAGCTTTTCTTATGTCTATTTTGATCATCATGCACTATTGTCAACCCCCATTGATCAAATGGAGTGCTTCATTAGCCACAATGATGATGTCGGTCATTTCCCTGCTAGGAGTGAACCCGCCTTGTGTTTCAGAAATGTTATGTCTAAGTACCAATTTTAGCCTAGTTGCTAATGCTTTGGCTATAATTTTGTACACTGTATTTCAAAGTGAGATAGGGTGAATGTCACCAATCATTTTTAATTCCTCCTTCTTTGGAATTAGAGAAATTAGCATGTTATTCATGTCTTTGATGAATTTCTTGCTCTTTCTAAAATCTTTTATTATTCCTAGGATTTCTCTCCCCAAAAAGTTCCAACATTTTTTATAGAAGAAAGCCAAGAATCTATATGGGCTTGGAGCTTTGTCCGGGTGCATCTTGAAGGTCACTCTTTTTATCTTGTCTTCTATAAATGGCTTGGTGAGGCCACAATTTTGTTCCTCAGTAATCAGTTTAGGGATGCACTCAACAACCTCCTTCACTTCTAGCTTATTTGGATCTACAAATGCAAGCAGGCTCTAAAAGTAGTTGGTGGTTTCCTTTTGAATTTCCAATGGGTCCTCATAGACATTTCCCTCCATTTCCTCGATTACTGTAATATTTTTGCATAGGTTCTTGACCCGTGTAGAGTTATGGAAAAACTTAGTGTTTAGGTCCCCTTCCTCTATCCAGACATCTCTCGATTTTACCCTCTAGAATTGTTCTTCTCTTGCTAGTATTTTCAGTAGCTCCTCAGTTAATGAATTTTCCATCATGTAATTCGTTGTGACATACCATTTCTCGTTACATGCTCATTCAATTTGGTGAGTTCCTTTTTTATCCTTAATTTTTCTATGAAGATGTTCCCGAAAGAATGTTTATTCCAATCTTTCAGTTTGTCCTTTATGTGTAGAAGCTTATACATAAATGTTTAGCTTTTTTGTCAGTTTTCTTCAATGTGTTTACCCACCAATCCTCCATCAATGGCACCAAGTTCGTTCTCCACAATATCTTACTTTTCAAATTTAAATAGGCTCCTTAATGGCCCAACATCTGAGCTTATGCTTAGTTCCATCAGGAAGTTGTCAGAGCCCAAGATTGGTAGAATGTTTGTAGATAGCACAAATGATGTTGATAGCCAAGGATCATTGTAGAAGAACCTGCCCAAATTTTTCACAATGTTAGTGAATCCCTTGTGATGGTTAGTCCATGTGTATGAAATTTCTTTCATTTGAACTTCATTTAATCTTATGGAATCAATGAAATTGCAGAATCCTTTCATCACCTAGGATTCGTGTTTGTTGCCACCACTCTTTTCCTTCAATCTTAGAATGGCATTGAAATCATCGCCTACTATTAGCTTTTAATTTTGGTGATTTTCCATAATTGATTGTAGGTTCTCCCACAACTGCAATTTCTCTTGATTATTTATTGGTTTGTATACATTGATTAAATAAAATTTTAGATTTGTTTTTAAACTACTCACTTGGAGAAGCATCCAATTGGAATCCCCCGCTTAAAATTTTTTTCAGCTTCATTTTTCCTCTAGATCACACTGAGCCCATTGGTAGCCCCTATCACCTCAATGAAATGTAACCCCTAGCGGATGTGTGAGGTGGAAATTTTTTGGTTATCCTTAGATCCTAACTTAGTTTCTTGTATGATGACTATGTTTGTTGCTCCATTCTCTACCTAGCACTTTATTAAGCACTACTTGTTAGGGGCGTTTAAGCCCCTAAAATTCCATGAAGAGATCTCTATGGCTTCCTAAGGGAGGGGCTTCCTCCCTTAGTACTCAACAAGAATTATCTAGCATAGTTGATACCCTTCTTTTTAGCCAATTTCTCTCTTAATTATTTATACGATTTCTTGCCCTGCCTCTTGTCAATCCCAATTTTGTAGTTCAAAATGTGCAAGGCGAATTGGGAGATATTCCTTGTCTTTAATTCCTATTTCATAGAATTTGACTTCCTCCTTCAAGTTAGGGTCATTTTCTTCATCTTGCTGTGTCACCAAAAAGTGTGGCCTTTGACACTTTTTCACTCATTTGGGCCTTTTCCCTTGGATTTTGGCCTTGTTTTGTTTAGATCTAATGTTGTAATGTGGCCAACACATTGGACTTGAAAGCTTGCAAATCAAAAATAACCTAAATTCTTTTTACAAGGGTGTTGTGAAGTGTTGTAACACATTTCCTCACTTTTCTAGGACTTTTCTACAATGATTCACCTAAATAACCCCTTTCCAAGCCTTAGTCTAAAGTGTTGAAAGGTTTTGTAATTGACCCTCACACTTTTCTAGGCTTGTCACCACTAATTCAACCCCTTTTAATGTTAATTTTTCCCCTTAATATACTTTTAGGCCCGACTTAAGTGTGTTTTGAGAGGAAAACCTGATAATTATCATAAACCACCACTTAATTCCCGACCACCACTTGAAATTGTCCAAGTGGACTAGGTCACCACCTTAGGCGACCTAGTCCCTTTTGACATAAATTTCAAAATTAAAACAAAAACCTAACTGGAATTTGCCTCCAAAACCCTAAGGTCAGCCTATCATGTTGCATTTTTAGAAAAATTAGGGTTTAGCTTGTATAAGTAAGGGTTTTCATCCTAATTTTGACCCCACCCAACACCATTTTCATCTTCACAAGCACTCAAGCACTCAATCTTCACAAGAAAGCAATTGATCACTAAGCACCTCAAGCAACCTCCATTGGAGTTGGTTCTTGCATGTTGTAGAAATCTTCAACAAAGGATTTGGTGAGCATTTACATTTTCTATCATTATATCATCTTTCCTTTTATCTTTATCTCATATGGGTTTAATTACTATCAATGGGGTTTGACTAAGGCAAAACCCCATCTCTAACCTTAGCAATTTCTTTTTCTTTGCATGTGTGCTTTGTAGGTTGTATGCAAATTTAACAAGGAGTAAAGTATTGAAAAGGGTACCATCATTCCATCCAAGTCAACTCAAGACATCAAACCCTAGGTGGAGAAAAAGGACAACTTGCAGGTAATTTTTTGAAGATTCAGGCATAGATCCCCATCAAAGAAGGAAGTACGAGTGGGCTCCTCCAGGTTCTGACCTTGGAACTCCCAAAAGCTCTGGAAGGACTAGGTTGCCATCATTGGCGACCTTGTCCCTGTACCAGGCCTGAAAAAGGGTTTTTGACATTTCTGGATACCCTTTTAGCAGAAACCCATTCTGACATAGTTTCCCAGGAGAAGGATTAGGTCGCCCATTCTTCCGTAAGTGTCCTTGTGTAGACTTTTAGTAGATCCCAAAATATTCCAGTGTCTCTCTTCTACAACTTTCCATTCCCAAGTGCACAATCTCTGTACTTTCCAGTTTATTTCTAATTTTGCATACCTTTAGGGCATATAGTTTAGTTTACACATTGCTTACACTTGATTTTGTTTACATTCTTTAGTTAGCTTAGTTTCATTTCATTTCAAAATTTAGCCACACTTCATCACACACAACACAACCTTAATCAATCCTCCTTTCCTTTTGAATGAACTCATCGAGAAGGTTATCATTAGCGTGAAAGAGTGTCCATTCCTTCTAACCTTGTGCTCCTAGGTGAAAAACCCTAGGGGCCTAGTAAAGGGGAATCTTCTTTCCCTTCTAGCATTCGTCTTTTTGGTGGTTCATTTTGGTGAACCTGACCGTAGACCACTAGTTAATCTTCTGATTTTGTATTTCATCTTAGGAAAAAGCTTGCATTGCATTGAAATTTTGCATTTTTTGCATCCTAGGGCTTATCAAAAAAGTACATTAGTGAAAAATTTCATGTTAGATTGCACTTTTCATTTCATTTTCCTTGAAAAAAGTACAAAAAAATCTGCATTTTCATTCTGTACCTACACTAAAAAAGCATAAAAATTAGAAAAAGCATTCAAAATTTGTCAAAAATATCACTGTTGGGACTAAGTCGCCACACTGGGCGACCTAGTCCTCTTACACATTTTGCATAGCATTTTTTATCATTTTCAGCTCATTGTCTGCACTTCTATGTTTTTTAATTGAATTTATGTGTTTGTTTTCAGATTTTCTCTTTTACTCAATTTATTGCACTTAGTTTGCTTTCATCATGGCTTTGGCTTTCAAAAAAATTTGGATGTCCTTCAAATCCCTTGTAGACATGTCAAGATGTGCCTTTGGCACTAATTTGAATGACCTTGAACCTACCCCTACTCCATCAACTCCAAACGAATGTCCTCTTCATGAAGTTGACCTCATTGGAAATGATGATGCTAGCATGCACCAATTCCTTAATGAATGCCTTGACAATCTTGAAGAAAATGCTTCTTTTTACCCATCCATGAACCAACCTGAGATTCCTAACATGTCATCGCTTGAGACATTTAGTTACCTCCATCCTAAAACCAATAATGCACCTAAGTTCCCTCACCAAGGTGAACCTAGTTTATCCAAATCTATCACTACTCAACCCTTTTACCATAATCCAGTAACCCACCCTCCAATTAATCTACAACAAACTTATGGAAAAGGGTTCACTATTCTAAGCAAACAAGGTGGTGATACAACAAACGAACATGAAATCCACAAATTCTATGAACAAGTATCACATGATGAAAATACAAAGGGAATAGGTTATCAAGATCCCCCTCATGATAGGTTGCCTCCTAGATAATATCTTAGGCTCCATGACGATGGCACGATGATCTTAGATTCTCCTCTCGATTTGGATGTTCTCCTTCCTAAGGAACGGTCACCATCTCCTAACAACAACAACAAAGATAACCCTAAGATCATCTCAAGACCTCCTGCCCTCATCTACTCTTTTGAAGTTGGAGAATCTAGCTGACGCAAGAGACCGTATAAATTACATAAAATTAAGCTTCCTCTCCATCCACCACCTAAATGCGAGAGAAAATTACAAATACTCCTTAACAAAGGACTCATTAAATTGCCTCCTCACAATCGGTTGGTAATCTATCCTAAAGATGCTAATGTACCACACTGTGATTATCATCGTGTTCTTGGTCATAAAAGAGATGAATGTCATCATTTGTGAGAGGTACTGAGCAAGTATCACTTCACTGGTGATAATTGCTATCCCCTCAAACCATAAATCACTATCACACACACCATCATGTAATAGTTGTAGAACATTCTCTTCTCACTATTACATGACCCTTTCTCATCACCCAACTCGGTTCACTCTTTCCTTGCACTCAGTGGGTGCAAGCGGTTGCTAGCCTTGTCCTAGTAATGCATTTGTCCTTGTCCCTTAGCCTCGTTGTCCACCTCCCTCTTATACCCATCGAGATTGGGAGGCGGATGACTCGCTTAACAGTTGACCAACACTTGCCTTACTAGTATTATTTTTTTTGTGTCTAATGTGTTCCCCATCTTATTCTATTTGATGTTCCCTCTCTTTGTGACCTTCTTCTATTTGTCTCTCGCTTCTTCTATATGTTGTGCATTCATTTCGATTTTCTCTTTTTCTTGTTGTCTTCCATTTGGGGATGATGCAAGGCATTGAGACCGTGATGTCTCCTTCATTTTGACCTTAAAGGAAGCCTTTTCCTTTTCGTTTTTCTATTTTTATTTTTTCCTTCCATTTGGGGATGATGCAATGCATTGAGACCGCAATGTCTCCTTCATGTTGATCCAAAAGGAACCCCTTTTCCTTTTCATTTTTCACTTTTTTTTTCTTTTCCCCTTCCATTTGAGGACGATGCAAGGCATTGAGACCACAATGTCTCCTTCATGTTGACTCAAAAAAAAATGGCTATTTGTCTTTGTCTTTTTCTTTTTCTTTTGTTTTCCTTTTGGGGACGATGCAAAGTGTTGAGACATCCTATGTCTCCTCCATGTTGACCCAAAATGACTCTTTCTTTTTCTTTTGTTTTCGCTCACTTTGTGTCCTTCTTCCCATTCTCTGTATTTGGGGAATGATGACAGTTTTGCGCTCTCTACACATATATTGCAGCAATGAACATATTGACCCCAAATCCATAGATCCCTTATGTGTTTGTGGTTTTTCATTTTGGGGGCAACCCCCTTTCTCCTTTATTTTTTCCTTTTTGTTTTACATGACACAACCTCCCTTGGAAACATATCACTTGACATAGGGCTTTCCAAGATGGCTCTCATGTCCTTTTCTTTCTTTTTGCATTTTTCCTTTCTCTACTTTAAAGCAATTGCTCACAAAACGGTGCGTGGAAATTCCTTTAAATTGGGGGCATACATTGACATCATTTATTTTTGCATTTGCTTTTCTTTGCCTTTGGTTCCTAGTGAAGCCTTATCACTTCATATGACATGTTTCTCACTTTGTGGATGACATTGAGTGTAATGTCCTGCCATGAAAATGACCTATCTTAGCATATTACATTCCTCTTAGTGGCCTGATGCGACACACTGCATCTCCTAAGTTGTGAATCTTCTATTATTTGATTGGTCCTCTCTTGGAGACATTAGACACAATTTTCCCTAAGTAAAAGACCTCACATGAACTAGATAAGACTCCTTCGAATACTCTTTTTGCATTTTACATTTTACATTTTTACATTTTTACATGTTGCATGTTTACATTTCTTGCATACTTGGCCACCTTGCATAACACAACTTGCATGCCTATAGTCCCTTGTCTTTTTTGGTGCCTTATCAAAGTTGTCAAGAGGTATAAATTTGGTATGGTTGAGCGAGAAGCCCAACTAGTGGCACGACTTTCCCCATATCCACCTTTGTGTGTGTGAGTGCATACCAACCGAGTGTATGTCTCTCACCCTTTGGGCCTTCTCATCCAATGGACAATCAAAAAGTATCATCGCCCCAGAGTGAGTACATCTCCCTTTCAGACAAACACCCTAGATCTGATCCACAACTAGTTGGACAAACGGTCGAAACTTGATTTGACTTTCCCTCTCTCTCCACCCTTTTTCACATCACTTTCTTGTGTGATTTTTGTGCTTATGTTTGGTTTGCCATGGGATCTTGATCTTGGGGGCTTGATCATCCCTCTTGATTGAATTCATCTCATCTTACTAGCATGAATACATTGGATCCATCTCAACATGCATGACTTGGCTACTTTAGTGTGATTTTGAAGCAAGTTCATCCTCTCACTAAAGTGGGGACTAAATGTATCTCCAAAAAGTGTAGCCTTTGACACTTTTTCATTCATTTGGGCCTTTTCCCTTGGATTTTGGCCTTGTTTTGCTTAGATCTAATGTTGTAATGTGGCCAACACATTCACATTAGGCTTGAAAGCATGCAAATCAACAATAACCTAAAAAAAATTACAAGGGTGTTGTGAAGTGTTGTAACACATTTCCTCACTTTTCTAGGACTTTTCTACAATGATTCACCTAAATAACCCCTTTCCAAGCCTTAGTATAAAGTGTTCTAAGGTGTTGTAATTGACCCTCACACTTTTCTAGGCTTGTCACCACTAATTCAACCCTTTTTAATGTTAATTTTTCCCCTTAATATACTTTTAGGCCCGACTTAAGTGTGTTTGGAGAGGCAAACCTGATAATTATCATAAACTACCACTTAATTCTTGACCACCACTTGAAATTTTCCAAGTGGACTAGGTCACCACCTTGGGCGACCTAGTCCCTTTTGACATAAATTTCAAAATTAAAAAAAAAAACCTAATGGGAATTTGCCTCCAAAACCCTAAGGTCGGCCTATCATGTTGCATTTTCAGAAAAAATAGGATTTAGCTTGTATAAGTCAGGGTTTTCATCCTCATTTTGACCCCCCCAACATCATTTTCATCTTCACAAGCAAGAAATTGATCACTAAGCACCTTAAGCAACCTCCATTGGAGCGGGTTCTTGCATGTTGCAGATATCTTCAACAAAGGATTTGGTGAGCATTTACATTGTCTATCATTATATCATCTTTCCTTTTATCTTTATCTCATTTGGGTTTAATTACTATCAATGGGGTTTGACTAAGGCAAAGCCCCAATCTCTAACCCTAACATTTTCTTTTTCTTTGCATGTGTGCTTTGCAGGTTGTGTGCAGATTTAGAAAGGAGTAAAGTATTGAAAAGGGTACCATCATTCCATCCAAGTCAACTCAAGACATCAAACCCTAGGTGGAGCAAAAGGATAACTTGCAGGTCATTTTCTGAATATTCGGGCATAGATCCCCATCAGAGAAGGAAGTACAAGTGGGCTCCTCTAGGTTCTGACCTTGAAACTCTTGAAAGCTCCAGAAGATCTAGGTCACCATCATTGGCGACCTTGTCCCTGTACCAGGCCTGAAAAAGGGTTTTTGACATTTCTGGATACCCTTTTAGCAGAAACCTATTCTAGGACAATTTCCTGGGAAAAGGACTAGGTCGTCCATTCTGGTGTAAGTGTCCTTGTGCAGAATTTTAGTAGATTCCAAAATATTCCAGTGTCTCTCTTCTGCAACTTTCCATTCCCAGGTGCACAATCTCTGTACTTCCCAGTTTCTTTCCATTTTTACATACATTTAGGGCATATAGTTTAGTTTACACAGCTTACACTTGCTTTTGTTTACATTCTTTAGTTAGCTTAGTTTCATTTCATTTCAGCATTTAGCCACACTTCATCGCACACAACACAACCTTAATCAATCCCCCTTTCCTTTTGAATGAACTCACCAAGAAGGTTATAATTAGCGTGAAAGAGTGTCCATTCCTTCTAACCTTGTGCTCCTAGGTGAAAAACCCTAGGGGCCTAGTAAAGGGGAATCCTCTTTCGCTTCTAGCATTCATCTTTTTGGTGGTTCATTTGTAAGACCTTGACTTTTGTGATGTTTGATATCTTTTTGCTTGAAGGATTCTCTTTAGCCATCATAACATCTTTGGGGGTATCTTTCACCACCTTCTCTTGTAGCAGCCTTTCTTTCCCTGATGGCATCTCTAGGCCAGTATGCACCTCTTGCAATAATGGAACATAAATTGTTCGAGTGGGGGTTTCAATCTATGATCGTTCCAAAGAGAGTGGACCTTTACTGGAAACAAGAGGATGGTCCTTCGACTGTAAGTCGTGCATCCCATTTCCCGAGTCTCCCACAAGATTTATTTGATCTTTCTTAATACATTGTGTCATGGAACGAGTCCTCCTATTACAATTTAGGAAATAAGCCTTTTTTTCTCTGATTTCCAACATTTAAACCTAGTGACCTTGCTCCAAGAGAATTGTCTTGATGGCTGCAATCTTCATTCATGCATATAGGTAGGATTTTTTTTCCAATAGATCAAAGTTAATATTAATTAGGGTTCCCAATGATCTCCCAATATTTTCCAATCATTCTTCGGACTAGAATTCTAGGGGAAGATTCTATAGCTTGATCCAGATTGGTTCCTTATAAGGGTCATACTCCCTTGGATTAAATATTAGAACCCACTTTTGCATGTATAGGGGGTGATTATTGTCTTCCAGAGGCCCTCTTGTATAACTTCCTTCTCTTCTTTCGAAAGGAAGGAAATAATGAAAGAGCCATTTGGGGAGAACTTGACGACATGTTGCCCTTTCCAGTTCGTATTCATCTATTGGGTAATTTGATCCTTATTGAGTCGAGGCCTGATAAATCTGCAAATGATGGCCAAATTCATTAAAAGGTCCTAGTCTTCCATTGTCTCTTCGAAAATGTTAATCACTAAGGCCTTGCTCCATTCATCACCCTCCTTGTGACTCTTCTCCTTCAAAATCTGACTACCTTACGAATTATTCACTTGAAGAATTTCACACACTACCCTTTGCTCTGCCATTTCACTTATTTTATAAATCAAATGATGAAATTAATTGAAATCTTGTCTAACCAATTTATCTAGCAAGTAGTCTGATTACTAATGTTATTATATTATGTTATTATTATATTTTAATTATATTATATTATTTTAATTATATATTTTAATTATATATTTTAATTATATTATATTATTTTAATTACTATTATTACATTATTAATGATTGAGTTTAATTAGGGTTACTATTTAAACTAAATAAGGTTTACTTTTCAAATATAGTTATGGTTAGGCTTTAGTTTAGATTATCATTTAATAAGGGTTAAAATTAGGGTTATGATTCCTATTATCTATTGCTACTACTTATAATTTTGAAATAGAGAAAATGGATGTTAAAATTTCTTTCTTGCATGGGGATCTTGAGGAGGAAATTTATATGCGACAACTTAACAGTTTTATTATGAAAGAAAAATAACACTTGGTTTTATTGGTTAAAATGGTCATTATATGGTTTGAAATGGTCATCGAGGATGTGGCACCAAAATTTTGATGTCTTTGCATTGAAGTTGGGTTTTGTTACAAGTGAAGAGGATCATTGTGTTTATATTGAGATTATTGATGATCGGATACTAATTTGTGTCTTGTACGTTGATGGCATATTGTTTATGGGTAACAACAAGGTGATGATTAGGGAGCTTAAGACTCGGATTTCTGGCACGTTTGATATGAATGATTTTTGGGCTACTAAATATATTCTTGGGATGGAGATTAATAGGGAATGGGTTCACAAAAAAATTTGGTTAAGTCAAAGTAAGTATGTTGATACCATTTTGTAGAGGTTTAATATGCATGACTATAAAGCAGTAAATATTCCACTTTAGGTTTCGTACTAAGTTAAGTTTCAATGTGTGTCCTAATTTTGATGATGATTTTGAAGAGATGTCTAAAGTTCCTTATGATAGCATTGTTGGTAGTGTGATGTACATGCAATGGTTTGCATTAGACCTGATATAGCCCAAGCAATGGGAGTTTTGAGTAGGTCTGTGTCTAACCCTGGTAGAGAGCACTAGAATTTTGTTAAAAGGGTGTTTAGATATTTGAATGGTACTTCTAATTACTATTTGTTTTATCATGGGACTGATGATGTGGTTAATTCATTGTAAATACAATTTTTTGTTGATGTGGATTGGGTAGGTGACTTGGACAGTCGAAGGTCAACTAGTGGCTATGTTTTTACTTTGTTTGGAGGTGTAGTGAGTTGGATGAGTAAAAGACAACCTATGTTTCATTGTCCACCACCAAAGTAGAGTATATGGATACTACGCATGCCTCTAAGGAGGCAATTTGGCTAGAGATACTTGGTAAAGGCATTGGTTTTTATCGTAGGATAGTAAGGATTGGATGTGATAGTTAGAGTGGCATATGTTTTCCCAAAAATCCTATAGATCATGCTCATACTAAGAATTTTGATGTTCAGTATCACTTTGTGTGAGAAATAGTTGAGAATGATAAGGTCTTGATTGAGAAGGTTGACACTTTGGATAATGTTGTAGATTCTCTCACTAAGCTAATGACCACAAGTAAGTTATCTTGGTGTAGGAAGCTCATGAGCCTTGATCATTATACTTGATTACAATTTATTGTATCTCATGGATATAATTTTAATGTATAATGTCAAGTGGGAGAATGTTAGGATAGGTGACATTATAATTTCTATCCTAAGTTGATTTTATGTGTCTCCATGTTCTTTGGAAAGTGTCCTAGAGGACATGCAAGGAAAAATATTTATTATTTATTTTCCTATGAAAAATTGTAATTACATTCATAGAGGTGGACCCACTACAGTGACCATCCAAAAGTGCATGATCTGGCATGTTCATTTACATGTTATCTTAGGTTGGGCGTCCAAGTTTGCATATTTTGGGTATGAACCGTCAGAGCTATCGAAGAGTAATGGAGCACTCAGTATTGACCAATTGTGATTGGATATGGGTTAGGTACCCATGTGAAGTCCATGTGAGCATTTAATAATTTCCACCTTGTTTATGGGTTATCCACTAAGAGGGGCGTGGGTTTTTTTAGGTGGTTTTACTTGTTGTTTTGGAATACCACAAGTGGTATTCTCTCTCATAAACTTCTATATATTGGAGCATTGAGATGGTGGTTTCATAATTTTGTTTACAAGTTGTGAGAGTAACGAAGTGCTATCAAGATTTAGAGAGGAATTTTGTATTGTTGTATACTTCATTTGAAGATTAATTCAAGCATTTCATCTCTTTGGGTGTGGAGTTTTTTCCCGCAAAGGTATCTCCGTGTATATCTTGTGTCACTTGTGTTTCTCAACTTATGGTATTACTATTTTTATTTCATTGTTGGAATTGCTAATCACATAACACATTATTGGTAATATTGAATACATAATTTTCAATTTACAAACATATTCTTAAGTTCATATTTGTTGCAAGTTTCACCTTGACTATCCAACAAAATTATTATATAAACAAGTTAAAGACAAAAAAAAATGAAATCTGACTTATGTGCACTCTTCATCAACCCATGAAAAAAATCAACCCTTACATGGTGATATTGCAGCTTGATAAGCTTGATTTTCATTGATGTCAAAAGTGTGCTTAAGATTGCATATGATTTGGAGATTGTTAGTATGCAGAGATATCAAATGATTCAAGTCATCATTGAAGTAATGTGAAAGATTAATATTCAATTGTTGTCTATGTATGATGTGGATATTGGTAAACATGTCTTAATTTATTTTCAAGTTTACTACAATGATATTTTTATAGTTTGGTGTACCACACTCAGTGACAAGTTACAAAAGTTTTGTCCAAGGCATTCACAGTGTATACTCTAAGGAAAAGACAAGGTATTTTAGTATACATCCTTCAGAAGAACAAGATCTAGTCTTGCGGTTCCAAATTTTAGGAGATGTGAAAGTGTTATATTCAAGTTTTCATGCCAATATTCCTTCTGCAGAGAAAGTTAGAAGTGACAGAGTTCTAGACAATGTTAAGACAGAGCAAAGTGGTTTAGAATGCTTGTTGGAATACTCTGAATTCCTCTAGATGTGAAGTTCTAGCCAAGAGGTTTTGAAGACATACCAAGTGATGTCTAATGTATGCTATATTGAAGTTTTGAGTGATATGGTGCTCCACAAATTTAGTTTTCAAAGTGATAGATTAATATAGTTGGCTCAGGATGCTTAATCTTCATCAAAACAAGTGTTTGATTACTTGCGCCAACAGAAGGTTGTGAATTTTAGTTGTATGAGTTTGTGAGGAAACTTCACATGTCTCATAGTGTCTAATGTATGAAGCGCATGAAAATATTTCTTGTTTCCAACACCACACAGTTGTTTCAGATTATTTTGTGAAGTTATGTTTTTGTTGAGGCTGACTAAGGTGTGTTAATGATGTGTGCCACAACTTCAAGTGTGAGGGGAGTTTATGGATTGTTTGAATATGTTGTATGGGCCATGCTGACTCATTTTGGAGAAATATAAATAATGTTTTATCATTTTTGTATACCGTCAATGGATATGTAGGCCAACATGCTACAAGTTTCATAATTTCTTGTTTATGACCGACTTAATTTATATTTGTAAGCATGTGAATGATATATATAGAAGATCATAAATGAGAAGATAAATATGGAAGTGTGTGAAGATTTATAAGTGTATGATCAGATTGTGATAAGATCCACCTCAGATCTAATATTTAGAATTGATGACTATCAATGGGTTGAAGCCATAAAGTTAGTCATATTTCAGTTGTTTTCAATCAAGGAGTTGTAGCTTCCTTGGGTTGATGTAACCCTAAAACAAAGTTGTATAAACATGGAGTTGTACCTTTCTTAGGTTGTAGCCCTAAATCAAATTTTTTAGTTGTTATTTACTTGTGAGGCTGGATTAGGACAGTAGCTCCTAGCAAAATTTCTCACTATGGCTTTTCCCCTGTGGGGTTTTCCACACAAATTTGATGTCAACTGTGTTCTTGTGTGGATGCTTGTCTTCTCTCTTGTTTTGATTAAGTAGATGAATGCTTAATTGGTATAACTTAGCTTCAACAATTATTAATTGGGATTGAAATTTTGAAGTATATTGATTCACCCCTCCCCCTTTCAGTATTTTAGTGTGTTCAACAGGTGCATGCAAGAGGCTCCCTATCCATTGGTTCCACCACCAAAGGATAACGAATTATTTTTGGGATATGTGGTGGATGATTTTTGACCATCCTCCATGCAACGACAATGAGGTACCACAATAAATTTTGAGGAAACTCTATTGTGAGTTTGTCCTCAATGAAATCCTAAATTATTTTGACATGTGTGAGTTCTAGGGTAGAGGTGGGGTCTCTACATAGAATAAAGTGGGGGCACAAATTGACCCACACTGGCCAACGAGACCACTCACTAGACCAAACTATGATCATGTGACTATCCCTTCCATTGTGAAGGAGGGTTTTGAGGTGGAGATCTTATAATTGACGAGCTCACTCACTCAAAGCCTTATACAACATACTAGTCCTCTAGTACAAGGTGAGGCAGGAAAGTCTTCCATGTGTCTAGTTCCACCTCATTTATGCTGATTTTATGGGCCACTATGTGTTTATAATCTTGAGGATAGTCAAGATGCATGTGCTCAGGCTACATCTATAGTGGATCAAATGCTAATGAAAAATCTCTCCTAAGTGATACATTCGACTTTGATATTCAAGTAAATGTCAACAAGTTCATTTAATTCAATGTATTCAATTTCATTTTGAAATGCAAGATTAACTAAATTAGTTCAATGATTATAATGAAATTCTAGGGTCATAGTGTTCACCCTATTTCCAATGATCCTCCACCTCCCTATTACATGACAATGTCGAGTGCACATGTATGTAACTAGTAAATAATTATAAATATTACATGTGAATAGTTGAACCTTATATAAATGGTGTATTTATAACTCACTTTTGATGAATAGATTAATGCTAGGAATTTGACATCAACACCTAGCAGTGGAGGTGCTCGTCAAACTTTCACTTAGGTAATACAGAGAATTTTTAATTTTAAAATAAAAATTGTATTTGGTAATTGAATAATGTTTAATGACTCAAAGGTTGTACATAGTTTGTAAGTATGCTTCATACTTTTTAATTAATTTGATTTCAGGTTGCTATGTATTTTATAATCAATGAATTTTGTTTGATTATGTTATTGACCTCTAAAAATATAGG
This sequence comes from Sequoiadendron giganteum, assembly GCA_007115665.2. Taxonomy (NCBI): domain Eukaryota; kingdom Viridiplantae; phylum Streptophyta; class Pinopsida; order Cupressales; family Cupressaceae; genus Sequoiadendron; species Sequoiadendron giganteum. The sequence continues at coordinate 232,110,316 of CM021109.1, read as the reverse complement.
CTAGTGGTGTCAATTAATTTTCCACCTTCTTGTGGTTGGTGTTGTTTATAGATAATTTTATATTTTTGAATCAAAGAGAAGATTTTTATTTGATTTGTTGAGTGAATAGTCAACTCTTTTAGTTTTTCTTAGTTTATTTCCAATCCACCCATGATAAAAAATAAATCTTTTATTTCCAAGGCCTCCATCTTGGTTTCTCACTCGATTGTTCCTTTCACTTGTAATTAGGTTAGAATTTTTCCAAATTAGAACCAAAACTTCTTTAGTCTAATGAGCTTGGTTTGATCTTAATCAAGTTCAACTAGGTCTTAAAAGGTGCTTAGAAACCCTTTTATGATGGTGCTTAGGTCTTAAGAGGTTTTTAGGTCGTGTGTCTCCTAGTCGTATTCATCGTTGCATACCTTGTTTCATGACTTCAAAGTCTTTTTCAAATTATAAAATATTCCTAAGAAGCTCAAATGTGTGGATCTACAACATTTTATCCTCTAAATAGTTGGTTGCATTGAATTTTTAACTTATACACAAATATAGAAAGGAAATATAGGTGCCTAAATGTGGATTTGTATCCTTTAAGAAAATATAGTTATACATACAAGGATCTTAAGACACTTATTTTATTATTTTATTCTTGATTTTTTTATCTTATTTTGGTGAAATATTTTTCCTTATATTATCATCAAAATAGAGATCCCATTTTTAGCTTGAGATTTTGAGTGATTTTACACCCTCTTTCAATTTTTCATCTTCTTTAGATGGTATAGATCTTGGTTGGTGAGTTGATTTTATCTTCATGGGTCCTAGTTTACTTACATTTTGTATATGACTTCTTATGCTATGTTATATTTTATTTGGGGTCAATTTGATGTTTTATCATTCACTTGATAGGTTCTGGCATGATATTAGTTTGAGGATTCTTATATCTAGATTTACTTCATTGCTTCATTTTGACTTCTTGGATTACATGGATATGATCACAATACTCTAGTCATTTTAACAAGAATATTTGATTCCACATTATGATAATTTGATGATTGGAGGAATTTAGTCTTGAAAGTCATCAATAATCCTTCAATTTAGGCCACTTGATATACTTGACATGGTAATGCTTATTTATATGTATATGTATAAGGATTTGAGATTATGGTTTTGTCACACCATGATATTAGAAACCTTTATGACTGATATTAAAAAAAATTATGAGCACTTCCATTCTTGCACATCTTGGGATGGAATATATATTCCATGTAAAGGCATTGTTAATGGTTAAGTTTGGCGTTTATCACTATTGGATGGTTTAAACCCTTTAAATATTTATATAAAGATTCAATATCAAGTAATACATAGAACTTTCACCTAGGTAGTTCTGGTAATTGAATAATGTTGTTTCATTTTTAGATAAAACAAGTAAAAACTCCTCCTGATATGCATACGATAATGAACATGGTGTTTCAACAACAATAGCGAGTTTGATTCTTTTAACAAAGTTATGAGATAGATTATTAAATTCACATTATATTTGTTGTTTTATCTTTCTAGTATTAAAAATAAAATGATATTCATTTGCATTTTAATTGCTATCTGGATGGTTGCCATAAGGATTCACAATTCTAGATCATGAGCATTCCCCTATTGTGGATGAACATAGTGATTATTTGTATGTGGTAAGTGATTTTTTTATGTCATTTTATAATTTAATTTCTATACTTTTTATTGTATTAGGTGGGTGTCTAGGAAAATTTAAACAAGATGTCGAGTGAATAAGTTTGAAGGAGACCACCATCATATGCATCTCCATCCCTCTGACAGTCAAAGGCACCTCATGATTTATTTCCTTCACCTAGAGGGAAATGAATATGTATTAGGGTTCTTTGTTGTATTCCTATATGGAATTTTTGTAAATATATTTTTTATTATGTATATATATGTGATTGTATGTGTAAGGAAGCTAAGGTAGCAGAACAACTTCCTACACTAATCTTGAGAGGAGAATAAATATTTTTTTACAAATCTGTTCAATAGTTATATAAACTTAAACAAAAATAAACATAAATATCATTCATACCACAACACAGTGATTTACATGGGGTTAACCCTTTCGGGAGAAAACTATGACACTCCAAAATGTGCCCAATATATTATTCAAAAATCACAAAGATTACAATATACTTGCAAAGCAAGCTTCTCATAGGAGTGTCACCAACCATACGTCCAGAGGCAACATGACCACTATCAGACTCTCAAAATACATCACAATACATGGTCATAATACAACACCCTCATAAAATAGGGTTGCCTTCTAGGGCAAGACAAGCCAATAAAATATCCGTTGTCAGATATGAGACCCAATAAACAATCCTAATTTATAATATATCATTAATTTAATGTATTTTGGAAATTTAATATATTTTAAATATTTTTTGTTAACACACTCACATTTTGCTCCATCCCTTTCTGCCACTGTAGGTTATGCCTATCAGTGTAACTAGCATAGATATCTTAAATACATCTTATCAATATTAAACCTTATATAATTTCAAGGTTGAGACACATTTTCCCAACAAATCTCTCACTTTTCAAACACCTTGCAAGAGAAATGAGAGGGAGTGTAAACATTGTCTCTTAATTTGTGCTCATAGGCTTAGTTAAAGAATCAACAACATTCACCAAAGTCTCTACCTTAACCAGCTTCATCCTGCCATATTTGACCATATCTCTAACAAAATGATATTGTATATCAATGTACTTGGTCCTGGCATGAAATGTTAGGTTCTTAGCTAGACATATCACACTCTAATTGTTGCAATAAATTTTTACTGTACCTTATTTTATTCTAATATATCAACATAGTCTCTTAAGCCAAATGGCTTGTTTAAGAGTATGAGTAGCTACCATATACTTAGCTTCAGTAGTAGACAAAGCAACCATAGCCTGTCTCTTACTCATCCAACTAATTGCACCACCATGTAAAGTAAAACTAGTGGATAGTCTAATATAAACATCATCTGCCCAGTCTGAATCCACATAACCATGCATATCAAGGGAAATATTATCTTCAATAAAATTACTATGATAACACAAGGAATACTTTGAGGTACCACGTAAATATCTAAAGACTTTTAACTTCATCCAAATGAACTCTACTAGGATTAGACATATATCTGGAAATAACTCCCACTGCTTGGGAAATGTTTCATCTAGTACAAACCATAACATACATCAAAATTCCAACTGCACTCTAGTAGGACACTCTTCTTGTCTCTTACGTCTTTGATGGGGATGTTGGACAATCTGAAATAGATAACTTTGTTCCAACTAAAAAAAGAACACACAATGGTCTACAATCCTACATGTTAAACCTTTGTAAAATTGAATTGACATACGTAATTTGGCTAAGCCATAGCTTCCTATTCACTCTATATCTTCTAATTTCCATCCCAATAAGATGTCTACTTTCACCAAGATCTTTTATTTCAAATTTAGCTGCAAGTTGAGACTTTAGTTCTGAAATCATACCTTTCCCTTTAACAATAAATAACATATCATCAACCTATAATACAATAAATAGGAAATTATCACCATTAGTTTTATAATAAACACAATGATCTAATTTAGAATGTTCAAATCCCAAACTCAACACATATGTATCAAATTTCTAGTATCACATCCTAGGACTTTGATTTAGGCCATACAAATATTTCTTCAATTTGCAAACCAATTCACTTTTACCTTTCACCACATAGTGTTTTGGCTACGTCATATAAATATCCTCCTTCAAGTCACCATGAAGGAAGTCAATTTTCACATCCATTTGCTCAACCTCTAAATCATAAGCAACAACAATAGAAAGAAAAAATCTAATGGATGCCATTTTTTCAATAGGAAAAAATATCTCACCAAAATCAACACCCTCAACTTGAGATTAACCTTTCATAACCAACCTTTCTTTGTTCTTCTCAATACCTCCATCTAAACCAATCTTTTTCTTGAACACCCATTCTCAACCAATAGGGTTTTGTCCTTCAAGTAATGGTACAAGATCCTATATATCATTTATTTTCAAAAGTTGTCATTTCTTCATCCATAGTAATCTTCTAGGATTCTACATCATTCACACCTTATGACTTTTCTATGGATCTAGTTTCATCCATGTTAGTATTTAAAGAAAAAATACATCTCCAATAATTAGGCGAATACCTTTCAGGTGGTTGTCAATACCTTGTAGACCTATGAATAATCTGAGTTGGAGGTTCTTCCTCCTCTTCTAAAGATTCAGAGCTAGATGAGCTCTCCTCAAATTCTTGTCTATCCATGGGTCTTGATTCAACTTTATTAGGTGTAGAGGGAAGCTAAATCACATTTTCTTGTTTACTTTATTTTGGTTGTAATATAATAGAAGAAGGCTTAGTTTCTCTAAAAATAACACTTCTACTATATATTACCTTCTGTGTAATAGGATCCCAAAGCTTGTATCCTTTCATACCATAATTGTATCTGATGAAGATACATTTCACAACCTTGTTCTCTAACTTTGTTTTCTTCTCTTTTGACACATGTGCATATGCCTCACAACCAAAAACTCTAAGATGTCTTAATGAAGGCTTGTGACCTGACCATGCTTCTATAGGCATCTTATCAACAAGAGTGAATGTAAGAGATCTATTAATCAGGTAACAAGTAGTGAAAATAGCTTCATACCAAAACCTTTGTTCTAGACTAACACCACTCAACATACTCCTAGCCTATTCCATCAGTGTCCTGCTCATTCTTTTTGCAATTCCATTTTGTTGTGGAGAATATGGAGTTGTATTTTGTCTTTGAATACCACAATCTTTACAAAATCATTAGAGAAAAAATTACTACCATTATCAGTCCTCAAAAACATTATTTTCTTTCCAGTCTGCAACTCAACTATTGCTTTAAATTCTTTAAATAAAATGAAAACTTCATATTTACTCTGTATAAAATATACCCATGTCCTTCTAATATAATCATCAATAAATGAAACATAATATGTGGATTTTCCAATTGAAGGCACACCTACAGGCCCAAACACATTAGAATGAATAAGATCCAATACACCATAAGATTTATGAGAACTCGATTAAAATTGAACTTGGTTTTGTTTTCCATAAATGCAATGCTCACAGAAATCAAATTCAAGATTACAATCAGACAACCCTTCAACAAGGTTTATATTTTTCAAGGTCCTTAGACCCTTTTCTCCAATGTGGCCAAGTCTTTGGTACCATAGCATATTTTTATCTATAGGTAACTGTGATTCAGAAGAAAGAGCACCCTTGGATGCCCAAAATCCATGACCATCTATTGAAGATGAAACCCTCACCTCTTCTAATGAAATATCCATGGATTTTCTTTTCACATAAGTACTATTGCACTCAACAATGTATGCATCAAGCTTATACAATGTATCATATTTGACACATCTAGCAATCATCATAACACATCTAACCGTCTTACATCCTACATCAAAAAATACTACTGCACACCTATATCTATTATTTTTCTCCCAAATAGAAAATTTTGTGTTAATCTAAGGATATGCAACACACCATTAATCCTTTTTATTCTACCTTCAGGAGACCTAATTCTAACTTTACCATGGCCAACAATATTTAAACAAGAATCATCACCCAAGTACACCTTACCTCCATCCAATTCTTCATATTTAGAAAACCAATCTCTATTAGAGGTCATACAGAAAGATGCACCTGAGTAAATTAACCATGCACCATTACCTACATGAGCTACCAAAGCTGTAATGAATGCATCACCATCTTCCTTCTCGAACTCAGAATTAAAATCAAATCTCTTATTTTTCTTCTTCTTTTCTTCTTTGCAGTCCTCACGAATATGTCCAAGCTTACCACAGTTACAACAAATAACTTTGGACTTTCCACAAGATTTGGATCTACCCTTGGACTTGGATTTATCATTCTTCTCATTCTTCTTGCATTTTTCCTTAGGCCTTCCATGAGCATTTAGGGCCTCCTTGGCATTGATGGATACCTTCCTCCACATCTCTTTAGAAAGAAAAGAACCCACCACATATTTAGTCTTCAAGATAACAAAAGTACCCTCAATAGCCATAATAAGAGAATCCCACGAATCAAGCAAAGAACAAAGCCAGATCTAAAATTTCTCCTCCTCATCCATTTTGACACCAAACGATGCCAATCGAGCCACCAACATATTGAATTATTCCAGGTGTTCTATAATTCATCCACCCTCTTCCATTCTCAAGGAATATAATTTCTTCCTCAAGAAAATCTTGCTCACTAAAGATTTGGCTTGATACATCTCACCAAGTTTCTTCCATAGTTTTTGTGCAGATGTTTCTTCATGGACATTGATTAAAATAGTCTTCCAAGAACAATCTAATTAGACCCTTGGCTTTACGGTCCATAACACCATATTGAGCAGGCAAAGTAGGATTTGCAGGCCTTGAAACATTCTCATCAACAACATACCACAGATCTTGATCTATCAAAAAATCCTCCATATTCAACTTCCATAGCTCAAAATTATTTCCAAAGAATTTATCCACCTATATTCTCTCTAATGAACTTACCATTTGAAAATTCTTGTAACAAAGTCACAAAGTATCTTTTGCACAAGTTACCACTCAAATATGGATTAGTTCAAAAACCCAAGAACCTACAACTAAAACCAAAGGTGATCAGGCTCTGATACCACTTGTAAGGAAGCTAAGGTAGTGGAACAACTTCCTACACTAATCTTGAGAGGAGAATAACACAAAACTTTATAGATATTTTCAATAGTTATTGAAACTTAAACAAAAATAAACATAAATTTCATGCATACCACAACACAATGTTTTACATGGGGAGAACCCTTTCAAGATAAAAACCCCACACTCCAAAATATACCCAATATATCATTAAATAATCACAAAGATTACAATATACTTGCAGAGAAATATTCTCACAGGAGTATCACCAACTAGAGATCCATAGGCAACATGACCGCTATCAAACTCATAATACATCACAATACAAAATCATAATACAACATCCTCATAAAATAAGGTTTCCTTCTAGGGCAAGACAAGCCAACAAAATATCTATCATCAGATTTGAGACCTAATAAACAGTCCTGATTTACAATATATCATTAATTTAATGTATTTCGGTAATTTAATACATTTTAAATAGTTTTTGTTAACACACTCACATTATGTCCATATGGATTTTGTGTAATCCTATATGGCTTTCTTGTATATATGTTATATTGACATATAATTATATATGCCTATATGGCTATTTAGTTAATACAAATCTTTTTTATCAATGGTGTCCATATTTATATTATAAATGATTATTTGAATAAATGAATAATGAATTTATGCAACTATAAATGATTAATGTTATCCATATTTGCATTATAATTGATTAATTAAATAATTGAATAAGGCTCACTTTTCCATTTGGACTATAGTATGGTTGCATACTTGCTAGGACTAAATAATGACAAGCTAATATTTTCATAATAGCTTGTTCATACCCACTAGTTGGTTAGTATCTACCTGTAATATTGTTTATCTTGACTTCCCCATACAACTTGAAGAGTAGATAACCATGCAACTACAAAAATTAGGGATTCCAAGGACATTCAAGTACCCATCCATCCTTGCACATTGGATCCCCTATCAATGTTTTGATTAGGGGTAAAAAAATGGATTTTGAAGGGGCCTAGGACCCTTTACAAAAGAAGATAGTTGATATACAAGAGATCGCCAGTAAGCATAAATCAGCCCAAACAATAACAAGCTGCTACATAAAATAAATCACAAACCACCAGCAACCCAACAGTAGCCTCTTAACAGATTATCATGACAACACACAATACAAAGGATACACAAGGATGGGCTTGAAGCCCAGAAACAACCTAGTTTTTACCTGGGACCAGAAACCCCACCAAAGTTTTGACCATAAAAAGCCATCTGAAACACTCAAGAAACACAACTGCAAAGCAGCAACCAACCTTCTGCTCAAAAATAGCAGAACAAAACCCATAATAAGAAAAGGAAAAATAATGGAAAACCACCAGTAAACCCAACCTCCTAATCAAAAACACTAGCACATAAGGGGAGAACCACCCCTTGAAGCACCCAGGCGCATCACAGACCAACTCCAAGTCCACCTTAAGAGGATTGAGCTCCCCTCTATAGGAGAGGATACTTTGAAGACCCAAACCACCAAAAGCACACCTCTCCAGCAACCTCAGGCTCCACCTCGATAGGAGAAACTTCCACCTCAATAGGAACACATCCAGAGGAAACCAAAAAAGAGGATTTCCAACCACATCCACCACACCCACCTCCAACTCAATAGGAAATGACACCTGACCAACAAGAGCTGTCTTCTCCTCAACATAGGACATAGTACACAAGAAATGGAAGAAAATCAAAGCTCTAGAAGTCTAGGGGAACACACCATCCTTAGGCTGAGCATGTAGGGGCTCCAAGAAAGAGACCACAAAAAACCCCTTTGAGAAAGACACATGGGAGCCCATGAAAGCAAGGTAAACATTACTCCAAGTAGGAGTAACCAACACCAGCCAAGAGCCAAAATTAGTCCAGGAAAGAGCAGGACTCGAACCCTAGGTAGAAAAGGGAAAGACCCCTCCAGCAATGCTATCGCCTTTAACCTCAGCCACAACAACCATCTCAGACAGACCTAGAGGAGCCAGGTCAACCCACAACACAACACCAAAGCAATCCTTATAGGCAAGCATCCCCCAATAGGCTGATAGAGCCCACAAGAAAGGAACCACTATAGCCCCCCTAGGCACCAAAAGGATCCCATCCAAAACAACAACCCTATCATCAATAGTCGAAGGCCACACAACAACAAAAGAAGGCCACTGCAACCATAAAAAGAGACACGACCCCAGAGCACCCCCCGCATACAGAAACAACACAGCTCCAAGACCAAGACTTGATCCAAAAGAAGCGTCATCCCTAGGAACAAATAAGGCCACAACTCTGCACCATCTCTAGACCACATCATCATTAGATTTCAAATCTCCAGTCCTCTCGTCTACAGAACTCCCTCCTGCTCTTGGCATCCACTTCCAAAACATAGGAAAGCACAGACCAGGAATCACCCAAAGGAGGTCAAGATACGCATCAGTAGAGAGCACAACCGTCCACCCAGAAGAAGCCATCCACAAGCCAAACACTGCTAGGGGAGCCCAAAGCCAAAGCAAGCCAAAAAGTACTAGGAAAAACCCATGCATCTGCTCCTGCTCGCCATCACCATCTTCAGAATCCACCTTGCCTTCTACATCTTTGTTCAAATCTCCCGCTCTCGCTCACCATCGCCATCCCCTATCAATGTTATTATCTAACCAACCTAGCTTTTACTATCTCATTAAATGGTGTGACCTATTTATATTATGGACCCCTATCCTCTAGTTGACCAATCACTATTTCACATTTATAGAGCTATTCCTCATGCCCACACTTTCCTTCCTCTCAAAAAAATATATTCCTATATTGACCAAAATATTTATGACTACCTTGAATTCAATCCATGGAGACTAGTTCTTTGGTGTAGATCATATAGTCATAAGAGTATATGGGTTCACTAGGTTATTATACAAGCTTCTAAGAATGGTCCTACCATGAGTTTTCGCCTTATAATTTCTACACTAGAAAGATAATAGAAATTTAACATGGAGCTAAAAAAGGTAGAGCTACATTCTACTCCCTCCTGTATACCTTTTTGTGATGTCAATGTAACCAAGAATAAGACTATGAATGTCCTTCATGATGTCAATGTAACAAAGAATAAAACTTCTTTCATTTACCCTATATATCTCTCAATACTTCCCTAGGTCTGTGTCTCTCAATCTTTATCATAGGTTGTCCCATGATGCTCACTATGCATTCATTTAGTCTTTTCATTATCAAACGTGCCATTACCTTGTCATTGATCACCATCATATTATCCTTCTCGTGATTATTTATTATATCATTTTTTATATAAACAAGACTATTATATTTTAACTTAGGTGATAAAACTTAAAAATCATAATGATAGGCCAAAGAAAGAATATTCAATATTATCATGGTAAAAGGAGACCCCAATCTAATCACTTGCATCCACAAAAGGTTAAAGCCATTGTCAAACATTTATTGCATATCTTAAACTATGACAAGGTTTTAATGAGGGTTTTGAAGAATAGACCCTTGACAAGTTAACTCCATTATTGTTTGTTATCATTGTATCTTTATTTAGCTCTTACTCCATTCCTTGCAACTGTGATGTGTGGATTTGTCATACTTAACTCAGTTGGCTACTATCAAAGCTCCTTTTGACTATCATATCTTCTTCTCATATTGGTTATCTTTTTCAATTGTGTTTTGACCCTTTTTCAATTTAAATTTACCATAAATATCTGGCCTCACTAGATCTTTTTGTTTGTCAATGTGAGTATCCCTTATTGATTTTAAAAACATTCATGACTTATTTCATGGCACTACCAAATATCTCTCATGCATCATTAAAATTTCCTAGTTGTCATGCCATTTTTCTTGATAGACCTTCCCAATCAATGGTATGTAGTAAATAACTTCCTTCTCCATCAAGATGTTATGTAATATATTTAGACCACCTTCCTCATGATCATATCACTGTCAATTTGCTAGATATTAGTAGTCTAGACTACCTGCCAATTTATCTTAAAGCTTGTAGGAGGGGTCTTTTTTATTTTTTGCATAGCTTACAAATGGGGAGTCATATTTTCAATTATGAATAGTTTCCAAAAATCTCTTTTTGTGCTAGACAAAGTAGCGTAGATATAGTTTCAAATTTGTACATTTTTAATCTATTTTTAGACCTCCAAAATCATTGTACTTTGTTCAATATTTTATGAGTTATAACTTTCACCACATTTGTCAAAAATTGACAAACTTTTTTTTTGAAATTCATCAAAATTTTGCAAGGATTATAGATTTTTAGTCAAAATTAAGTTTTGAAAATCTCATTTTTATATATTTGTAAAAATATCCATGACTTATAAATGGATTATTTTTCTTCCAAACTCAACACAAGCTTGTAATTCTTGTTTTTCATCTTATTGGGGGGTCAAACATTCACATATAATATAATTTTGGGTTGTTTTCTAAGGCACAATTCAAGTTCCTTGGTGTGTGTGCATCATGGATCCTAAAATTGACTTGTTAACTCTAGATATTTTCCACACATGGAAAGTCAAAGTACAAATACTACTTTGATCTAAGGGATTATGAAAAATGGTTAATGGACAAAAAATAAATTTTACTAGAGATTTTGAATAGTTCACCTATCAGAAACAAGTTAGATGAGGAAATGAGTATCATTGCTCTCTATGTTTATAATAACTTGTAATTTCACATTTCTAGTTGTACAACACCTAAGAAAATGTGGGAAAAATTTGAAGATCTCTTTCGTAAAGTTGATGAGTTCAAGATTCTACGATTAGATGCTAACTTAATGGCATTGTCTCTTGTTTCTTTTCCTTCTATTGAAGTTTTCTTGGTACAATTTAAGTCTTTTATTTCTATACTTAAGGGTTGCGGTAACACACAAACAAAAAAGAGTGTTTTCTTGATTTTGTTAAAGTTAAAAGGTCCTTATCAAATATTTTATTCTTCCTTTTAATCTAAAACAGATGCTCTTGGAATAACACATGTAATGCCTTATTTTGAACAATTTTTCGATAGACTCAGAAGAGGACAATTTAAATTAATCTTTATAGATGCTATCACCTCTTCAAAATTTCAAACACTAGTTGTCCAATCATCTAAGGTAAAAGGAAATAGGTCTCCTAACAAACCTAATGTAGAATCAACTTCAAGAAATGAGCAATCATCTAAGAAAAACAATAAAGTTGACACACAAGCCACATCCTCTACACAGTCAAGAAAGAATACTTACATGACTAAAACTAAAATAAAACTTCATTGTACTTTTTTTGGATTACAAAATCTTGATAGAAAATTTTGTCATAAGAGGAATGAAGCTTTGGAACAGGTCTTGCAGAGACACAAAATTGATCTTCCTAAACCTACTAAAGGATATTCCCTTATAGCTAGAGGTTTGGATTCATCCAAGGGTAGTTGGATAGTTGAACCAGGAGCCTCACATCACATGACTCGCCCACAGGATCTTCTAGTATTTATTTTTGACAACACAAATTCTCAAATCTTAGTGGGAAAATCTTCATAGATTCTAATTATAGGGTGAAGTACAATACAATTGACAAAAGGAAACATTAAGGATGTTCTCTATATTCTTGAGACTTTAACTAATCTTCTTTCAATTTTCTAGATTTTTCATACTAGTAATGGAAAGATAGTTGATTTTTTACCACATGATGTAGTTATTAAATAACTACACCATTCATAAAGGATTTTTTATTTAGGCAAAGCGGATCATGGGTCTCAGTTGTATACTTTTCATGGTGTCAAGTCATCTTGTGGAGCATGACATATTGACCATGCCAACTCTTTGAGAAAACTTTGACACGAGAGGTTTGGACACCTCAATTACACATATCTCCAACAAATTAATACTACGAATATGGTACTTGGACTCCCCAAGTTGTCTTGCACAAAGAGAATTTTTCAAGGTTCTATACTTGGAAAACATCATCAAGAACCCTTTCCAAAGGGTAAAGCCCATTGTGCTAAGTAAATTATTTGAGTTGGTTCATACTGACTTCATGTCATTTATAGCTCCTTCATTTTTAGGAGCCAAGTATGTATTCAATTTCATTAATGATTACTCGTGTCACACTTGAGTATATGTTATTAAGTACAAATATGATGTCTTCAACACTTTCAGGACCTTAAAGGTGTTTGTTGAGAAGCAATCATGTTCTTCTATTCAGAAGATACACACAGATTATGGGGTGTATTTGCGAACTAGGAATTTATAGAGTATTGTGTAAAGCATAGTATTAAAAATAAGCATTTGGTTCCCTACACTCCTCAACAAAATGGTGTTGTTCAAAGAAAGAACAAATCATAAAAGGATATAGAAAATTGTATGCTTTAGTCTAGGTCTATGAGCCCATCATTTTAGGCTAAAGCTATCAATTGTGCCAACTATATTCAAAACCGCATTCAACATAAGGTAGTTCAAAATCTTATTCCACAAGAGGCTTGGTCTAGAATCAAGCCCGATGTTTCATTCTTTAGGGTATTTGGTAGTGAAGCTTGGGCATTCATATTGGATGGTCGATGTAAGGTAATAAAGAAGAAGAGTAAATTATAAATCTTTGTTGGTTATTGTGAGGATGTGAAAGCTTATAGGTTATTTGATCCTATCACTAGGGATGTTGAATTTGGTAGAGATGTCTAATTTGATGAGACTTTCACATAGTCAAATCCCCCATCATCTTCTTCTTCATCACTACCCACTTCACCTTCTTCATCTCATGATGATACCTTAATACTTGAGGATATTTCAGATGATGGTCCTAATCCACCACCACCTCCTCCACCATCACTACTACCACCTCCTACCACTAATGTTTTTATCAAGTGGGTGAGAGATGTTGTTAATGAGACTGGTTCTTTAGCTAGTGATTCCACATCCTCTAGATGCACTCATTCACAAACTTTTGATACTAGTCTTTTGAGTCATGCTATATCTCCAAATCCATAGAGCTTTTCAAAGGATTCTAGTATTCTAGAGTGGGATAGTACTATATTAGAGGAGTATTCTTCATTGATTTAGGTACTCTTACTAAGGGATGAAATATTGCTTGGTGCAAGTGGGTGTACCACACCAAATATGTACTCGATAGTTCTGTTGAAAGATACAAGGCATGTCTTGTAGCTAAGGTCTTTTCATAGGTTGAGGGTATTGACTACTTTGAGACATTTTTCCTTGTCATTTTTATTACTACATCATAGAGATGGATAACTTATCAAATGTATGTGAAGAGTGACTTTCTACATGGTGATATTCATGAGGAGATCTATATGAAGCAACTTCTAGGTTTTGTCCAAGACTCGTCACTTTTTTGTAGGTTACATTGTTCTTTTTATGGTCTCGAGAAAGCCCTTAGGGATTGGTATGAGAAGATTGATAGTTTCTTTCTTGCATCTAGTTTCACTTGTTGCCACTCATATCACATAGTATGCATCTAAAGACATGGAGATGAAATTTTGATGCTAGTAGCATATGTTGATGAATTGATCCTTATTATTAGTTCCACATCCATGATTTAGTATATTCAACATAATTTAATGGCACACTTTGACATGACAAAGCTTGGGCTTGTATATTCCTTCCTTGGTCTTTAGGTTCATTAGTGTATTAAGGGATTTTTATATACCAATAGAAGTACGCCATATACTTGCTTCATTAGTTTCATATGAGTGATTATAATCTCGCACCTACACCATTCCAATCTGGTTTTACTTTGACTACCACTTGCACCACACCTAGTGTCAATGCTACTTTGTATAGATAGTTAGTTGGTAGTATTTTATATTTGACAAACATAGATCTAGCTATTACATTCATTGTTGGTCTTGTCTCCCATTTTTCACATGACCCTAATGAGAGACATCAGAAGGCAGCCAAACATATATTAAGGTATATTCATGGCACCACTCATTTTGGCATTCAATACACACTAAGAGCTTCACATATAGTATGCTACACTAACTCAAATTGGAAAGAGATGTTGATTCACAGAATTCCACTTCTGGTTTTGTTTTTTCTCTTGGTTCTATTCTAATTGTATGGTATTTCAAGAAGCAAATCGCTATTACAGTATCATCTATTTAGGCTCAGTATTGAGGAGTAGTTGTTTCTAGATAGGAGATACTATGGATTTGAAAATTTATGATAGAGTTTGGTCTTCCACTTGATCATCCTAATATACTTTGGTGAGATAACCAAAGTTCCATTCACATTTCATGTAACCCAATTGAGCATTAGTGGACAAAGCACATCAATATTCATATGCACTTCATTTGACAGCTAATCCAAGATGTTGTTCTATCCTTAGAGTTTTTGTGTATTAAGGATCAGGTTACAGACATCTTCACTAAACCTTTAGCATCACATCACTGCATTACATTGTGCGACTTGCTTGGGGTGAACGAAGGTGTCCTTGGGGGTCTCCAGTCCTCCCTTGGTATATAGTTCTCGTTTTTTGGAGAGTATTTTTTCCCACTAGATTTTCTCCTTTACTCCATTTGTGAAAGAATCTTATTTTCTATATGAGTACCTCATTAGGCCTTGTTATCAAGACTCGTCTTTAGTGATTTAATACTTAAGGATCACTTAAGGGGGGATTTAGTGTGAAAATTCTCATTATGTATCTAGTTTCCTTTCATCTAGTTCCTACACTTAGTAGTCCTATTCATACTAGCTTAAGTTCACTTAGTGGTTTAGTTGTCTCACTTCATAGAAACTTGAAACATGCCTTCACACTTGTCACAAGTGTTCTACATGTGTCACATCACTTGGAGGGTTAGTTATTTTTTTGTTTCACCTTCCTACCTCCTCCTTGTCCTATATAAACATGGAGTGATCATTGTATTCTACATATTATATGATAGTTTATTGGCTTATGCATTGTTCTTGATTCATTTTATGGTAGTTTGAATATTGCATTCCCTATTTATTGCTCCAACAATAATAATAAGGTGAAATGTGATTTTAACTATGTCTCATTTTCATTTGTGCATGCATATCATGTGTAATAGTCCAATAGAAGATGTATCGCAAAGTAGTGGCACAATATCTTTGTTGTTGTGTTTTTTAAGTCATGTTTTTTATTTAATAGAAGGTGTATAAGAATGTACTCCAAAATAAATCAAAGATAATCATAAGAGAATATTAAAGGATCTAGAGGATGTTCTGCATTAAAAACATGTATATCAAATTAAGGCATAAAAAATCCATGGGGTCTAGTAAGGGTCATTAGAACATGTGTGGCAATATAAATCATATCATGAAATAAATAGATCATCTTCATCATGTCAAGATAAAGAACTACCACTTTGTATATTGTTAAACATATCATAAATATACCATGATACATAATATATAGAAGAGGGATCAACAATCTAATATGAAAGCAAAATATGTAGTTCATGACTAGGAACCTCAAGGAAAGATAAAGATAGGCAAGCACAAGTAGAAGAATCTATAGGTGAAAAAAAAAGTTTAGCATGATATATAAAACATATGTGCTTAGTAGGGGTAGAGGGTAGGAAATCATTATTTAATATATGGCATGAGAGAGTATCATTATGTCTATATTATCCTCTTCCGCACTAGGGCTAGAAAAAAAAAAAAAAGTGTGTTCAACTATGTAGTTTTTGAGTCAAACTCATGGACCCATATTTCATGAGTATTGGTTCACACAAACCCATCTCTCATGAGAATCAATGTTCCACTTAGCACTCATTTCATCTAGGTAATGTACATATAGGTGAAGCATTGGAACTTCGTAGGAGGTCACCATCCCAGTACTACTCCTACTTAAATATGCTTAACCAAGGATTTTCCCTCAAGATCAAGCCTACTTAGCTTTCTATCCCATGCAATGAGTGTTAAGTGGAAGAATTATTCTCATGAGAGATTATTTTGTGTGAACCGCTACTCATGAAATATGGGTCATTGAGTTTGAATAAAAAACTATGCAATTGAATCTTGATAAAGGAATCAACCAACACAAACAAAAAATTCTCAACTTCGACCGTATAAAAGTGGTCTTTATGTTTTGAATCTCAGTGATGTAGACTAATGAAATGTAAAACTCTTGATGAAGTTTATTCCTGTAATTTTTCAATTTTAAAAAAAAAATGTTTTAATACTTTTTTATAAGTTTAAGAGAAAATTTTGAATTATGAAAATTTCAGGAAAAAGTGATGTTGAGTTGACGTCAAGAAAAAAATAGAAAACAATTTCATTTCCCCTGAAATTTTTCCCAAATGGATAATTGCAATATCTAGTGCATGGAAATAAAAATAAAAATTTGATGTATATTTTCCTCGCAATAACATTTTAAAGTCAAACATACTAGAATTTGATAGTTTTCATTTGACATTAACTATTGTCTAATTTTTTTTATTATTTTCAAAAAATAAATTATACCCTTTTGAAGAGGATTGTCTCCTCTGGTGCACCATATATTTTTCATTTTTTAAAATATATTTTAGTATTTTTAAAATTTCTAATTTGCCTCATTTTTTATTTTAACAACTTACTTGTATTATTTAAAACAAAAAACATATTAAAACTAATCAAAATATAAAATATATATTTGGAAATTTTTGACTCTAATCTCTACAAAAGGGTATTTTTAGTTTTTTTTTTAAAGTCATTCTAACTAAAGAAATATCATGTTCAAGTGGAAATTTTTAGAATTTTTTGAGAAAAGGTGAGGTGATTGCCAACAAGGATGCCACATAGACAATTTCAGGGAAAAGGGTTTCGATCGAAACTCTTTAAACCACAACCCTTTCGATCAAAACCTTACATGCAAATTGTGTCATATTTTAAATTGATAAAGGGAAAATTATTGTTATGTGCCACGTATAGGCCACATAGTTTCAAGAGAAACTGTTTCAACTAAAATTTTTTAGGTAAAAATTGTTTCACTCAAAACTATTTAGTTGGCCAAAAGTGTGACACAGGTTTGTGCTTTTACCCACCATATCATCTACATCATGTCAAGATAAAGAACTATCACTTTGTACATTGCTAAATGTATCATAAATATACCATGATACATAAGATATAGAAGAGGGATTGACAATCTCATGTGAAAGTAAAACATGTAGTTCATCACTATGATCCTCAAGAAAAGATAAAGCTAAGCAAGCACATGTAGAAGAATCTATAGGTGAAAAAATAAGTCTAGCATGATATATAACATACGTGTTTAGTAGGGGTAGAGGGTAGGAAATAATTATTTAATATATGGCATAAGAGATTATCATCAGGTCTATATTATCCTCTCATGCACTAGGGCTAGAAAATAAAAAATAAAAGCATGTTCAACTATGTAGTTTTTGAGTCAAACTCATGGACCCATATTTCATGAGTATTGGTTCACACAAACCCATCTCTCATGAGAATCAATGGTCCACTTAGCACTCATTGCATCTAGGTAATATACATATGGGTGAAGCATTGGAACTTCTTAGGAGGTCACCATCCCAATACTACTCCTACTTTAGTATGCTTAACCCATGATTTTCCCTCAAGATCAAGCCTACTTAGCTTGCTACCCCATGCAATGAGTGCTAAGTGGAATATTTATTCTCATGAGAGATTATTTTGTGTGTTCACCACTGCTCATGATGAAATATGGTTCATTGAGTTTGAATAAAAAACTATGTAATTGAATCTTGATATAAATATAATAATTTGACACATTGTAAAACATACATCCTACTCATCAATAAAAGTGTGTGCCAAATTCATAAATGAATTATAGCATAAGAAATATGAATCAAACCATTGCAATTATCTACCACTCAAATGAAATATAAGCTCACCAATCAATAATATATCACCATCTAAATAATCATAATTATCAAGAAATAATTAACACGTAAGAAATCATTTATAGTAACCTCATAATCATCACATAATAATTCCTCACATAATATCATGTAATATATGAACATTCAATGAAGTACCAATAGTACTTACATGAGGATCAAATAAAATAACATCAAGGTGTATACTATCATCATGTAATGTGTTGTAATTTGAAATATTACCATGCATATCCATATTAGGGTTGATATGAGATGCAGAAAAATTATCCTCATTAAATAAACCATGCATAAAAGAAAGTAATTCAATAAAAAAACACAAATCTATAGAAAATGGGATATAATGACACATAATTTTGATGTACAACAAGATCATAAATAGGTGAAGAATACGTGCTCATCAATGTCCACCACCCTAGATGTATCAAAAACACATGGTAAATCCTCACTAGATATATGCTAATCACTATCACAAGCCATAGGGAAAATAAGATCAATATTAGACTCATAGACAAATGAAATATGAATGTCTAAGAGGAGAGGATGAACACTATCCAAATCTATGGAGGGATAAACAAGTATACAATAGAATTGTACCTCCATGGACAAGGCATGATTACCTAAAACATAAAAGGACATCAATACATCAAGGATGGAAGGATCATGCATCATAAATGATAGGAACGTGTCAAATTAGAAATAAACATATATAAATTAGTAGACGTAGATGACTTATGAAGGTGCATGATAAATAGTGGCACACTACAAGGGTGGATGCATGGGATGAATTATTTATGAGGTAGTGATTAATCCCTAAGGTCAAAAGGATATAAAATATATGTCAAATCTAAAATGAAATTAAAGAAATCAATGAATGATTAAATCTAAATAAATTAGTAAATATAAATCGTAGGGGAAAAGAGGTGTTGTGTAAGGTGAGAAAAACAAAGATCATATTATATCACCAAATCTCAAGGACAAAACCTAGCTAATGAAATACAAAAAAAGGGATCCAAACCCTAAGTGAATTTGATGTAAAATGAGGTAATCAAACTTAATCCATTGAAATTTTAAATCCAAAAATACCAATGGAAGGAAAAAAAATTCTAGGGTATGCACAACTTTCAGGTTCACAAAAAATCTAAAAGAATATGATCCCTTTCACATTTAAATATAGGATAATCAACCAAATACAAACAATTAAATGTAAATTAATCTATATTTAATTACGAGCTAAGATTTGACCATTGTCATAAATAAATATTTAAAAAATTAAAGACAAATTGATGAGGCATTTAGCTTTGGGAACTACTTTAAAGAAAAAGAATTGTTGCCACACATAATTTAGTCACCATACTCTAGAAAATAAATGCTTGCAATCTAGTTAATGCCTCGAGCTTTCTATAGTCTCTACAATACTTATAAGTCATATTTGAGCCCTTAGGCTCAAATGTGAACAACATAGGAATATCTAATTCACAATATCATCTTAATTGATTATAAATCCTATGCCACTACCTCTCTAATGTCTAAAGATGCTTAAGGATGACAATATTTAGAAATGCCTAAGGATGAGGATATTTAAAAATATTTTAGGTGAAGTCACATTGAAAGGGTCAAGTTCTCCTCAACCAACTCTTTGAAGGGGTCAACTTTACAGCCTTGGTATAATACTTGTAGACAAGATTCTCAAGTATGCAAATACACTATATATAAATTTTGATGCAATGGACTTGGACAAATATTTGTGGACAAGATTCTCAAATATGCAAATTTCCATGCAATGGATTCTTTTTAAACTCTAGGTCAAAATGTTCCTAGAATGATTTCTCCATATAATTACTTAATGATTTTTCTTTCATATGAATTAACTACACGTGAATGTCTTAAAATATCAAGACATAACAACAATTTGTAAAAATATACATTAAACAAACTCACAATAACTAATACAAAAATGCAAAAATCTAAAAATTTAAAATCTCGAGGTAAAGTTTGAACCACTCCAAATTGATCTAAACCATTTGAATTAACCTAAATTTTTTTAAAATACTAACTTTGCTCGACAACAAACATAAGTGAATGTGAAACATAAACTAAGAAAATATTATACAATGACAAATATATAAAAACAGATAAGCCAAAATACTGAAAAATAGAATAAATAAATGTGAAACAAACAAATATTTTTTACGGTAAATGTGCATCCACCATATCAGATAGACACACTCCCACTCCCACCGCTATATTGGAAAATATATATATATCTCCGCAGGAGGCGCAGTCCGTATCTTCCAAGAACCAGGGCAGAACAACAGTTGCGCCGTCCGATGCGTCGCCATGGTTTATAAAACTCCAAATTACACTAAAAAATGCATGCCCTGTGAATTGACCCAAACTACAAGAGAACTGCTCTTTCATAATGCATGTCCACACGGGAACAAGCTCCTCCTTTGACTGTACTTTGCACCGGATTATAAGCTATAAGTTTCCCCCCTTCCTTCAATCTCCATTCCCCCTTCACCTCCACAGAGTAACGAGAAAATAGTTATTTCAACCTCTGCAATATTGGGGCTCTGCTCTGTTCAATCATGAAGATGAAAGTGGGTCGGCGGTTTTTCAAAATCAGAAAGCTGAGGCTGAGAACATGTCCCCTGGCTCTCAGATTCCCCAGGTTAATTCGCCGCCTGTTCAGCTGCATGCGGTCCAAAATATCATTGTTCAAGTCCAGGCATATGAAGACCCGAATCCTGGACCGCCCATTAACAGCGGTCGTTCCGCAGGGCTGTGTGGCCGTCCTTGTGGGCGATGAGCAGCAGCGTTATGTGATTCCCATTGTTTATTTATACCATCCCTTTATTACTAAGCTGCTGAGGGAGGCAGAGAAGGAATTCGGGTATCATCACCAGGGGGCCCTCACAGTTCCCTGCAGTACAGACGATTTTGAGCAGATCATATGGTTGATTGACAGAGAGAAAAGCTTTTAGTTTTGTCATATACACAATTGATATATTCATGTCAGGTTTATTATACCCATTTATTAGATCCCTCTTTCACGGATCAATGAAATTGTATAGGGCTGTTTTGGTTTTAAGTTTCTAGAACTTAAATATGCAGCCAGTTCTGTATATATATACATTGTATATATCACTGAAAAGTTCAGTCGTATCCTTCTGTGCTGAGATATTCTGTGGTGAATCCACAGCGTTTTACCTGTAAAATACTTTTAAAAAAACAATTATATGGGTGACTTTCTGGGAAGTTCCATGTTCCATTGTCCTGAGTATCAGTTAAATGTAACAGATATTATGATGAAAAATGCTTTTGATCGGAGTTATGAATCTATTAGATGTAATGAACGTTAAGTGAATCATTGTTTCTGAGTATCAGTTAAATGTAACAGATATTATGATGAAAAATGCTTTTGATCAGAGTTATGAATCTATTAAATGTAATGAACGTTAAGTGAATCATTCTTTCTTATTTCAAATTTGTGGAACCATTTCTATGAAATATAGATCAATAAATTTAACTCAAAAACTATTTAATTGAATATTAACATTGAAATTATATAAAATTTATGTACATTTGATGGTTTTCAATCAAAGCCCTTTTGTTTTAAATTTGATAAGAGGTGAAGAGTTGGTTACCTATCTCTTATCTGTAAATATCATGGCTCTGTTGCTTGACTTGGTTGTTGATTTGTGATGAATGATCTGTATTGTGGAAAAGGATATGCCACCCAAATCTGCTGGCAAGATAATGTTCTTACATACAATATTTTATTTATAAGGTATATCCAGGGGAGTACTTGTTCACATGTATTTGTCTAAATTTGGATTTGGCGTATTAAAATAATAATTCAGTTTTTTTTGTTTGTAGGTAGAAAAATATATTTTTTATATTTTAAATTATATTAATTTTGTTGATAAATATGTTGTTTTTGTTGGGATAAATAGATATTTTATCTATTGGTTACATGAATAGAAAGAGTAGTTTTAGAAATTGTTTGCATGTAGTTTGCATGAAGTCATATTTCAGTTTGTATGTTAGTTTAGAGTAGTTTGCATGTTTGAGAATTGTTTCGAGCATTCTTGTAAAATTCAAACTCTTCTTAAAAGAGGCATGATGTGAAATGATTTTGATTAAGCAATAAAATATGTTTTGTGTGCAACAGCATGTTGGGGAAATAATTGTGTTTGTTATGTTTCAATGTGTTATGTATTTTGTGCTTTGATCTTTCCCCATCCACTCCATCAGTTTTAGTATTTACACCAATCCTTGTATAGATAAGTACCGTGATCTTATTTTGATTAAAAGTTCGCTTTTTGTGTATTAGACTTAAGTTTACTAGTTTAGGTTACATCTACTTAACATTTTGTTTATCTAGATTAGAATAAAATTAAAGAATGGGATAACACACATTTTAGGGTTTATGTGTATTCCTCTTCATTTCTGACTATTCAAACCTCTTTGATTGTTTGATTCACTTTATCTTTCTATAAGTTTTTGGGGTCCTTATTTCTTAGATCTAATCATCTTTTGTTTTTAATTTTTTATAGTAGTATATAAACCATTTTTAGTTTCATTGATTTATTTATCCTTCCTATTTTGATTGTATACCAAGGTCTCAACCTACTTCTCATTTTTTATAAGGCATAACCATAGACTAAATCCCACCATAGCCTTGAATCAAATAAAGGAACCTATAATTGAGGACATTAATAATGGAGAGGATATTTTTTACCACAACTCTCATGTTGTCCTTATGGATAGGTACGATATACACTGACTACATAGATGTTTAGTGTCAGATGTGCTTTTTTATTTTATGATTATGGACTTAGCTTTGTTGATTGTTATTCTTTATTCTTTTTCTCAAGGTATTATCAAATTAATGTTATATTGGCATCTAAATTCTAATTGTATGTTGTGTGATATATGTGATACTCTCATTTTTATATCCAAGAATATTTGTATTTACTTTATCTTTGTCAACACACACACATTCATAAATGAAGGTTGGTCAAATATCATATTTGCATGTTTGGATGATGTACATTGGAATGGAGTTATTTGGGTGTGATGATTGTATGATTTATGTGATGTTGTACTCTCTTGCATGATCCTACATTGCTTTGGCTATTATTTATATGTGCAAACTTGTAATTGATGTGTGAATTGAGTGTGTAGGTATAGGGTTATTTCTCTATCTCAGTTGGTGGCAATTTTAGGGTTTGCTTGTGTTCTGATCAATCTATGATTGTATAATTGCATTATGATTTCTTATTTCCCAATTGCATTTGAATATAATTTTATGGATGAATCTTTGCATAGTAATATTATATGACACAATTATTTTAATTAATTAAATAATCTTTGTTTATAATTTCAATTTAATTATTTATTTATTCCAAAATTAAAGAATTGATTTGAGCACCAAGTTCATTTATATGAACACTAATTAGAAAAATAGAAATAAAAAAGTAAAAAGGAAAATTAAAAAAAAAAAAAAAATAGAAAAGAAAAGGGAAGAGTATTTTATCATTCATTCTTTTATTTTCAAGGACTCCCTCAAAACCCTTTTACTCTCATTTGAAAAATATATGAATTTATTTTATTGAGGAGTTTTTGGACTTGAGTTGTATTGGAGATTGAAATCATTTAAGGTGTTCTTGGAGTTGTGTGAAGTTGCTTCTCAAAGATTGAATTACTGAATGAAAATTGACCACTTTGTGGGTTCCAATTGAAGTTGGGTTATCTTCATTTGTCTTGATTTTTGGTTCTTTCAATTCATGGATGTCATCCCTACTTAAATAGTAGGATATGGATTTAGTTTCAATTTAAATTTATTATATTTTTTTGAAAAAAATTATTGTTGTGTAATTATTTTTTAAATATTCATTTCATAGTTCTTATTATGAAAAAATTTGTAGGAAATAAAAATATATGTGAATTTTAGTGCATAAGAGTGTTGTGCATGTATGAATTGAATGGGTAATTTAGTTTTTTTTTTTCTTAAATATATATTTATAAGAATTCATCAATGGAGGATTTGGCGCTTTGTTGGTTTTCTTGTTTAACTATTTTTTTTAATTTAGAGCAATTTAAGAAGAATTAGAATGGGGAAAATAAGTCTCTTTATCTTTTGCGTAGAATCTCTTGGGATTATGTTCAAATTTTTATCACTTTTGTTGTATCATTTTCTATGCCACACCCAATTAGTAAATTGGGGTGTGAGGAACCTAGGATTGAGGTATGGAGGCTAGGAAGGTGTGGCTTTCGATATCATCCCAAATTTGGAAGTGATTTCATGGCTACAATGGGTAGAAGTTATTTAATTAGGTGATAACTAAATAAATTCATGGGATAATTAAAATAAACCAAGATGTGAGTGATAACATACTTAGAGGACTTGCATAGGGTCAATATGATACATCAATGATATACCACACTCAGGTAGATTTGGTGGATGCCACTTGAGTACCTCCCCTCAAATTACAATAAAAATTTGTATGTATATCGACAAGGCTATAGCTTCATGCCTTGTGATGAGACTCCTCATCTTCCTCTAGTATCGCCATCCTTTTTATCATTGGATTTTTTATCTAATGAGATACATGTTTCTAGTGATTTGTGTGGATGCGACCTTGGTTGTATATGTTCTCATGCTCGCTTATATGGACAATGTTTGCTATGTGTGTAAGCCTTACTCCCTTGATTGGTGTAAGTGTTTTTGTTGTCTCATGTAACTATCTCCTACCACAATGGGATGAGGCTATGAGTACCACATGGTTAGGTGTTCAATAACCATTATTGGGGACTAGCACATATATTGGAGTAGCATTATATCACATTCAAGTTAGGGTTTAGAATTTTAGGTATATGGTTCCCTCATTATACCCTTATGTTTTTCTCATGAGAGATCACAATCATGGTTAGAACCCAATCGTTGTCATCATGGTGGAGTTTCACTCTCTCATAGGGTCATTATGGTGGTTTTTCACACAATTGGTAAGTCTTCCTCTAATTCCACCTTGCTCAAGAAACAATTGTTATTTTGTTTGGTTTATAGTTTATTGGGCTTGACATGACACTTGGTGTGTGTGTGTTAGCATGCAATCTAACATGCCATTGTCATATCTTAATCATTAGCAATTGTTCTAAAAAATAAAATTTTGGTTGGCTAATATCCTCAACATGTGGCTTAGGTCATTACACTTGGTACCAAATCATATGTGTGAATGTTGGGAGATATGGTGTATGTGGTTTATCATGTGATTGATGTGTATTTGTTTAATTTTTTACCCCATTTAAGGTAATTTCATGATTTCTTGCCCAATGTTCCTTAGCATGGCATTATAGATGGTCATATATGTGTTATACCATGCATTGGTGTGTGAAGGATAGATGCCTCTTAGGAATTACTACACTTTTCAAAGTGGAAATGTAAATCTAGATTTATAGTCACTTGAGATTTCATGTCCTTAATTTTTAACTCAACAATTTATAAACTTTTCCAAAATTGTGAAATCGAAAAGGATCACTACATGTTAAGTCCCTTTATTATGATACCTCATTTGAGTCAATTTTTGTTGGTTGCAAATGTAATTAACCTTAAACATAAAATCACTCACCAAATTAGAATCATCAATTTATGCTTATTGTCATGATCCTTTAGCATTTGAATTATATGCCACACACTTTCTTCACTAGGTTATCACATCTTATCTACCTATTTTTTAACATGTAATGGTGGGTTTGCAAGTATAAAACATTTTCAAGAACTTTAACATATCTTTGCAACTCATAATCAAATGTCATCTTTGAAGCAAATTCAAATTTGATTTTTGATGGTATGATTTTTTATAATTGACATATTAGCGGAAATTTTGAATTGAAGAAGGAACATCTACTTGGCAATTAGCATTGATCACCTAAAGTTATTTGTGAAAAATTTACATCATCAACTATAGTTGATTTTATATAATTTTAAACTTAGTTGTAGTTATGATTTGTTTGCATCATTTCAAGATAGAAAATACATTTTCTACTTATGAATAATGGTCATGAAGATTATACATGGTGGCTAAAATGTTTAAAAGTTTTAAATGTATGTTGACAATTTTCTATGTTTTCAAAATATACAAAAATACTCGAAAAGTTGTGAAATGATGCTAAAAACCAAAAAAAAAAATTATAAAAGCAACTTGATTCTCTTATTGAGCATGAGAGATGGTTTCATAACTATCACTAAGCACTTAAGAAGGATATAGAGCCAAAACTGTTAGGAAAATATTGTCTCAACCTTGTAATTACATGAGGTTACTATTTATAGAAAGTTTAAATTTGAGCATGGATTGATGCAAAATTTTCTCCAAATATTTGGATTGGCTAAATAATAATGCTCATAAAATTTCATCGTAAGGTGATGTATAGATTTGAAGATATTAAAGTTTTCATTTTTCAAAATTTTGAAGTCCATTTCAAAGGCCTTAGAGGCATTTTTGGGCCTAAAAGTGGTCACAATTTGAAAAGAAGGTTTTAGCTTGATAGAGTGCTTCACAAGATTTCTAGCAATTCAAATGGTTCATCAATGGAACACCTAGATAAAAATTTATGGCCTCTAGAAGTTGGGTCTCCTAAATGGGAGATGTAAAAATGTGTTGGAAACATAAATGAGTTCTAAAGGAGGAGTTGCATGTAGTGGCATGTGTTTTGACACATCATAGGCATATGTTATTGGAGATAAGGATGGGCACCACTTTTTAGGTGGTTTTAGCTCATGGTTTTGTAATACCATTTGATGGTTTCTTGTATTGCATCTCTTATATATTAGGTGCATGAGATAGAGGTTGAGTAAAAGATTCTTATAGCTGTTGAGTTGCCTCTGGATCTCTAGTTGGTGATACTCCTATAAGAAATCTTGCTCTACAATTATATTATAATTTTTTTGAATTTTGAATAATATATTGGGTGGCTTTTGGAGTGGGGTTTTTCTCCCAAAAGGGTTTTCCCCACGTAAATCATTGTGTTGTGGTATGAATGCTATTTATATTTATTTTTGTTTAAATTTTTGTAACTGTTTAGATCTGAAAAAAAAATCATAACCCTCCTCTCAAGATCAGTGTGCGAAGTTGTTCCACTACCTTAGCTTCCTTTCAAGTGGTATAAGAGCATGATCACCTTTGGTTTCAATTGTGGGTTGTTGGGTTTTTGAACTAATCTAGATTTGAGTGGGAGCTTGTATAGAAGATACTTTATGATCTTGTTGTAGGAATTTCATATGGCAAGCACATCAAGGAGATATAGGTAGAGAATTTTTTTGGAAATAATTTTGAGATGTGGAAGTTGAATATGGAGGATCTATTAATAGATCAAGATTTGTGGGATGTTCTTAATGATAATGTTATGAGGCTTATAGATCCTCCTTTGGCTTCTCAATGTGATGTTATGGACCGTAAAGCCAAGGGTCTAATTAGATTGTGCCTAGAAGACTTTGTCTTGATCAATGTCCATAAAGAAACCTCTACACATAAACTATGGAAGAAACTTGGTGAGATGTATCAAACCAAATCTTTAGTGAATAGTATTTTCTTGAGGAATAAATTATATTCCTTGAGGATGGAAGAGGGTTGATGAATCATCTATACCACCTAGAAGCATTCAATATATTGGTGGCTCAATTGGCATCAATTTGTGTCAAAATGGATGAGGAGGAGAAATGTCATATCTTGCTTTGTTCTTTGCCTGATTCATGGGATTCTCTTGTTATGGATATTGGGAGTACTTTTGTTATCTTGGAGACTAAAGATACGGTGGGTTTTTTTCTCTTTGAAGAGATGAGGAGGAAGGTATCCATCAGTGCCAAGGAATCCCTAAATGTTTGCGGAAGAGGGTGATCCCACATAAGTGGGTTGTAATTGCATTCAAAAATTGAAAAAATGCTTAGGCATTAAAAAAGCAGGTTTTAAGGGTTTCACTCGAAGAGGGTGTTCGAGTGAACCCAACAAAGGGTTCAATTGAACACCCCCCTTCGATTAATCTTGAAAAAGGTTTCACTCGAACACCCCCTTCGAGCGAATCCCTTTTTCAAGGTATGTTCGCTAGAATCCGCTTTTGGCAGGATTTTCCTAATGAAACAAAGGGAATTAGGGAAAAAAATGGGGGTTTGAGCGAACCCCCTTCTAGAAAATGCCCCTTTGCTTGAAGGGGTATAGGGGGGTTTGCTCGAAGGGGATTCGTTGAAACCCCCGTTTTTTTCCCTTCTCCCTCTCCATGTGCAATTTCCTACAAAAAATTTCCTTTCGAAACTCGAGTTGAAGATGAAAATGGAATCAACTCCACAGACCCAACTGGATGATTATAGTCCTCAAGACAAGCTATCCATCAAGTATAATTTTAATATATTTTGGTTTTATTATGTATTTTTTTATTTTAATTAAACATATGTTTTTCACCGAAAATCAAGCTCTATGTTTTGCACATGTGTAATGTAGATTATAAAGAAAAAATCTGAAAAATATGTATGTGCTTGGTATTGATGTCCTTGATCCAACAAAAAAAGTTTGAATTTTGATACATTCAAAAAAATTTATGTTGTTTACGGTCCATCTATGTCTAAATTATAATTGATTTGACTTCAAAACTTAACTAAGAAAAAAATATTTAATAAACACTATGAAACCAAATGAACGTGCTAGATATTGTAGTTACAAATCTAATTTCAAAAAATTATAATTTTATCCTTCATAGAAAAAAATTATGTTGTACACAGTGAACATCACACCTAAAAAATGGTATTTACTATTAAAAAATAGTTTTTGAAGGAGATGGAAAAATAAATGCAATCTGATTCCAAATTTTTTTAAAATATATATATTCAGAATCTATAAAAAAATGTCATAAATCACTAGTTTGCATCATATTCAAATTCCTCATGGTTTATCAGCTATAGGTGCTAGAAAGTGAAGATTTAGTTAAAACAAATTAGTTCAATGTCAAGTTTAGCCAAAATGTGTAGCCCACTATTGTGGTATCACCCAAGTCCTAAGGAAAAATGAAAGAAGAATAAAAAGAGTGATAAATCCAAATCCAAGGGGAGATCCAAATCTTCTAAAAAGTCTAAAGTTACTTGTTGGAACTACAGTAAGAATAGACACCTTCCTAAGGAGTGCAAAGAGGAAAATAAGAAGAAGAAGAAGAGATTTGATTCTAATTCTGAAACCAATAAGGAATATGGCGATGCATTCATTGCACCTTTTTCCACTCATGTAGGTAATGATGCATGGTTAATTGACTCAAGTGCATCTTTTCATATGGCCTCTAATAGAAATTAGTTTTCTGAATATAAAAAATTTAATAGAGGTAAGGTGTACTTGGGTGATGATTCTTGTTTAAATAACATTAGTCATGGTAAAGCTAGAATCAAGTTTCCTAATGGTAGAATAAAAAGGATTTGTGGTGTGTTTCATATCCCTGGATTAGCACAAAATTTGTTATCTATGAGAAAATTAATAGATGCAAGTGTGCAAGTAGTGTTTTCTGATGTAAAATGTAAGATTGTTAGAGGTTCTTTGGTGATTGCTAGAGGTGTCATATACAACACATTGTATAAAATTTACGCATGCATTGTTGAGTGTAATAGTACTTTTGTGAAAATTAAGATTGTGGCTACTTCGTTGGAAGATGTGAGGGTTTGATCTTCAGTGGGTGGTCATGGCTTCTAGATACCCATGGGTGTTGTTTCTTTTGAATCAAAGTTACCTACATAGAAGACTATTATGGCACTAGAGACTTGGACATATTAGAGAAGGGTCTAAGGACCTTGAAAAATAAAAACCTTGTTGAAGATTTGTCTGGTTGTAATCTAGATTTTTATTTTTGTTATCATTTCATTTATGGAAAACAAGACCCTGTTCAATTTTACTCGAGTTCTCATAAATCCTATGGTGTATTAGATCTTATTTATTCTAATGTGTTTGGTCTTGTAGATGTTCCTTCGATTGGAAAATACACATATTATGTTTCATTTATTGATGATTATAGTAGAAGGATGTGGATATATTTTCTAAAGAGTAAATCTAAAGTTTTCAATCGATTTAAAGAATTTAAAGCAATGGTTGAGTTGCAATTTGGAAAGAAAATAAAATATTTAAGGACTCATAATGACAATGAAATTTTCTCTAATAATTTTGATAGGTTTTGTAAATATTGTGAAATTATGAGGCAAAAGAGAACTCCATATTCTCCATAGAAGAATGGAGTTGTGGAAATAATGAACAAGACACTAATGGATAAGGCTAGAAGTATGTTGAGTAGTGTTGGTTTAGAACAAAGGTTTTGGGTTTAAGCTATTGTCACTGCTTGTTACTTTATTAATAGGTCTCCTACATCATCTCTTGTTGATAAGATACCTATAGAGGCATGGTCGGGTCACAATCCTTCATTGAGACATCTTATAGTTTTTGGTTGTGAGACATATGCACATGTGCCAAAGGAGAAGTGAAAAAAGTTAGAGAACAAGGTTGTGAAATGAATCTTTATCTAATATAGTTATGGTGTGAAAGGATGCAAGCTTTGGGATCCTATATCACAAAAGGTAATATATAATAGAAGTGTTATTTTTAGAAAAACTAGGTCTTCTCTCATTATATTGCATCCAAAACAAAACAAACAAGAAGATGTGATTCAACTTCCTTCTACACCTAAGAAAGTTGAATTAAGGCCCTTGGATAGACAAGAAGTTGAGGAGAGCTCATATAGCTTTGAATCTCTAGAAGAGGAAGAAGAACCTCCAACTCAACTTATTTGAAGGTCTACAAGGCATAGACAACCACCTGAAAGGTATTCACCTAATGATTGGAGATATATTATTTCTTTGAATACTATCATTGACAAACCCAAATCTGTAGAAGAGGTATTAAGTATGAATGATACTGAATCTTGAAATATTGTTATGGATGAAGAAATGGAAGCTTTGAAAAATAACTAAACATGGGATCTTGTACCATTTCTTGAAGGACAAAAACCTATTGGTTGTAATAGGGCATTTAAGAATAATGGGTCCAAATGGAGGTATTGATATGTACAAAGCATGGTTGGTTGCAAAGGGTTACTCTCAAGTTGAGGGTGCTCATTACGGTGAGATATTTTCTCCTAATAGAAAAATGACATCCATTAGATTCTTTCTTTCTATTATTGCTTCTTATGATCTAGAGGTTGATAAAATGGATGTGAAAATGGCTTTCCTTCATGGTGATTTGGAGGTGGATATTTATATGAAACAACCATGGCACTCTGTGGTGAAAGGTAAAAGTAATTTAGTTTATAAATTGAAGAAATATTTGTATGGACTCAAACACAGTCCTAGAATGTGGTACCAAAAATTTGATACATATGTGTTGAGTTTGAGATTTGAGCATTCTAAATTAGATCACAAAATTTATTATAAATTCGATGGTGATTGTTTCCTATTTATTGCTAAAACAAAGAAAAAGAGAATCCCAGGTCTTATGTGTAAAACTGAGGATCAAATTTTGTTTTGTTTGTGGGGTATGCATTATTTTTCTAATGTTTTATTAAGATGGAGATCAACAAGGTGTTTAATTGACTTTCAACCATGAAGGTGAGCCAATCAGACCGAGATTTACGTCTTTTAGGGTCTTGGAATGAATTACAATTGATTTTATTTGATTAATCTAATTAGACTATGTACCCTAATATGAAAAATACAAGATACTGACAATTGATAGACTGAAACAAAGATATGCAGGCAGATCTAGAAAGGGAAAAGAGTTATGTACCTATCTTGAAAGTTTGATGTCATTCACTGTAGGAGGATAGAGTCACCTAAGGGCATATGGGTCATTGTAGGGGTGTCCTACTCTATTTTTGTGATCCTCTAATGGAAAATCTGAGATACGTATTTTTGCTTGTAGACTTGTTGGATCACTATATGATAATTCTGTAGGTGACTTTCTGTGAGTTGACAAGGTTCAAGTTTTTGAATGTAACAATGAATAAATGATCTTAAATCTTCCTTTAATCCTCTCCAAACCTAAAATATACACATTCACAAAGAGAATAAATTTTGTGCTATTTAGGGGCTTGCCTAAGTAAAACCCCATGTTAGTATTTCCACTTCCACAATAGTAATGTCAATGATATATGAATAAATGATGGGAAGGAATGATGAAATCACAAAGTGTTGCAACTCAGCACCCTTCAATGGCTTCCTTGAAGGACTGAAGTCATGCACATCACTTCAAGGTCTTGGATATTTGCTTGCTTGATTGCTTGAATTTCTTGGAGACCTACAACAAGGGTTAGCCTTCACAAACAATGATAATATAAGAACATATAAACTCACATAGGATTTGACATGATGTTTAGATTTTGAATTGGTGTAATAAAGCTCTAAAAATTTTCTTTTGACTTGCTCTCAATGCTCACTTGTTGCTTGGTAATTTTAGATATATCTTGTTAGTTTTCAAATGGTGAAATGACTATGTATTTTTTATTGAACCAGATAACTAAGGGGGTGTGAATCAGTTATACCAAATTAAAAATTTTAATTCATTTGCCAAAATTTTAGATCAATCACAAATCCTTAACTCTACTAAAATTATTAAACATTAAGTGCAATTGTAGAAACTAAAAACCATCACACAAACACAATAACACTAGATTTACGTGGAAAACCCAATAAGGGAAAAACCACAGTGAGGATTAACTCACACTATAGAGAATATCAAAACTGATTACAAAGGTTCACTACTTGAGAAAGGCTCACTACCAAAACAAGGACTCACTATCTGGATCAGGACTCACCGTCCAATAGGGTTAACCATCCGAGGGGGTCACTTCCACAGAGATACAAAGAGGATAAAAGAGATATGTTATAAAGAGAAGAAAATCTCAATGCAACAAAGATTTCCACCACAATTTACTCAACCACTTGCATACATGCATGAATGATAGAGTACACCTTCACCTCAATGCATCTAAAAACTCAACATTTAAGATTTGCACTGATCTACCACACTCACATCAAACAAACACACACATACACACTGATTCACATCTATTTTGCATCTATCTACTCTATTTCCTTACACTTATCTATTTTTCTCTTTCACCACTAACTCATCTTGTATTTATACCATCTTCAACTTTGAAACATATCCATAGTCGACCATCCATCATTAGATTCAAATTAGGTCAGAACCAAAACATTCTAGGGTGAAATTAGAATGAGAGTGACCCAAACACATGCTTGATGAGGACCCAAATAGGTCCCAACATGCTTCATCAACTTTGAAGGTAGTGTTCAACACAAGGTCGTCCAAATTGGTGTAAAACACATAAAACAATTAAGCACACGCAACTCAGAGCACAATCAAATCCTTCTAGATACCAAAATTATCTTCAGCATGATCATAACAACTCAACTCTAGAACCACAAGTCATAAGACTTAACCAAAAAGAAATCTGGACCAGCAATATTTCTCCCAGACCTTAGCCAGATACACAAAAAACCACAATTCATAATTGGTGAACATAACTCACATTGCACAATGAATCAGAAGCCAAGAATCTAGATATAGTAGCTTCTAACAACCATGATCAACATATTTGAACCACACAATCATAGAATCAAATCCCAGAGCAACCACTGAACACCTGCAACCTTTCTTCAATACAATTTTCTCAATATCCTTGACACATACAACCAATAACCTATATCCATGATATCAATGACAAGAACAACCAGCTGATAACCAATTGACCAATTGACATCAATGAAAACACCTTCATTATTGTAAAAATCTCCCCCTTTTTCATTGATGGCAACACATGATGTGAAAAACCGTCAAGGACAGCATACTAGCTCTGAACACACTTCACAAGATTTTGCTTTTTGTTTCTCCCCCTTAGTAGATATTATTTTTCACATGATGTACTCTTCTCTACTCATATTATTCCTCTCCCACTTTGACATCAATGGAAAAGGAAAAGGATATTTTACATTGATTTCCTCTTTGACATTAAAAACAAAATACTCATACAATGACAACACATGACACTACCTGCTCCCCCTGAGAGGTAGCCACCAAAACATCAGTCCAGAAGCAAGATAGATCTATAGACCCACTAGATTGATGCATATCCATATGCATCCAATTCAAGAAAGGAGGGGAGCTAACCCCTAACTTCTCCTAGAGATACTCAAAGTATCTTTAGGAAGAGCCTTCATAAATATATCAACAATTTGATCCTTCATAGGGAAATACTCAAGCTTTACTTCATTCTCAACAACCTTCTCTCTCAAGAAATGATACCTCATAGATATATTCTTTTTCCTCGAGTGCATCACTAGACTCTTTGAAATTTTAATTGCGCTTGTGTTATCACAAAATACAGAAATAGGGTCATCATACACAACAGTTATATCTTTCAATGTCTATTTCATCCATAAAAATTGTGTACAACAAGATGCAACAACAATATACTCAACTTCAATAGTAGATAAGGAAACCAAATCTTTATTTTTACTCAACCATGCCACCAATCTACAACCAAGAGAGAATACACCACCACTTGTACTTTTCTACCATCTACACATCCATCCCAATATGCATTTGTATAAGCACTTAGTGTAAATTTAGTATCCCTGGGATACCATATGCCATAATTTGGAGTGCCATTCAAATATCTGAATATTATTTTAATAGCAACAACATGCGTTTCCTTAGGATCTTCTTGAAATCTAGCCACAAGACAAACAACATGCATAATATCTGGTCTAGTAGTAGTCAAATATGAAAGTCCACCAATCATAGATCTATATTTGCTCTGATTAGCCTTAAGTGAATCATCATATTTACCTAATTTACAACCAGTCACCATAGGAGTGCATACCGGTTGGAACCATCCATACCAAACTTCTTCAACATCTCTTTCGCATACTTACACTGTGAAATAAAAATCCCTTTCTCTGTTTGATTAATTTGTAGCCCAAGAAAGAAATTCATCTCACCAAACATAGACATCTAAAATTCCTTTTGCATTTCTCCCGCAAACATACTACACATAGTTTCATTTCCTCCAAAGATAATGTCATCAACATATACTGTTGTATGTTGTGGTTGTGTTTCTGATATGTGGTTTTCATTGATGTCAACACTATTAACATTGGTGATTCTGAAGGCTGTATATGTCGAGGATATTGAGAAAATTAGAATAAATATGTTGCAGGCAGTCTATGAAGTTGTGAAGATCTGAATGGTGGAAATTTGTGTATGTTGATAATCAAAGGTCATACATTAAAGGGTTTCTTGCTGAGCCTATCTAGTATGTTGTCAAGAATTTTTCAGTGGTATGCATCAAGATTGGAGCGAGTTATGAGTTTCTAAGTTCCTACTATTTTTTTTATATTACTGTAGCAGGTGTTTCTGGAAGAAGAGAATGTAATTATGGTAAATTGAACTGTTGTGTATTCTCCTACGATGTTTAGTCATGTTTCTAGATCGTTCTCTATCATTATGGTACGGTTACATTGATCGATGTGTTCGTGATCGAAGATTTTCCTTTGTGTGTTTGAGTTTTTCATGTTCTTAGCCGACATGATGGTGGTAGAATGTTTTGGATCCTTATGGATTAATTTTTTATTT
This sequence comes from Sequoiadendron giganteum, assembly GCA_007115665.2. NCBI lineage: Eukaryota > Viridiplantae > Streptophyta > Pinopsida > Cupressales > Cupressaceae > Sequoiadendron > Sequoiadendron giganteum. The sequence goes on along the minus strand of CM021109.1, from coordinate 232,074,076 downwards.
CTTGTCATATTTGAGGATGTTGATTTAGGTTCTCATTATGTTGTGACCAACTTAGGTTGGTGTGCATTGAGATTTGTTCATGATTTGGGCCGACAGTTTGTAATTTATTCTTTATTTGTGGCCGATAGAGATGTTGATGTAAATTCATGTAGCGGATATATAAGAATGATTGTTTCTTCATTTTTAAGTGTGTGTGAGGTGTTTTCGGTGAATGTATGCGAAGTGTGAATGTGAAATGTGTGAATAAAGATCAAATCATTTGATTTCAGAGCAGAGTGTAAAGAATATTGAGCGAAGTGTGGAGACGTATTTATGTGCCTAACCGGAACTATCATCAAGCTTTTGTAGAAGCTAATTTCTCATTTCAACCTCATCAAATGGATTTAATTTGATTGTTTTATGTAAGACAGTGAGCCTTCCCTTTGAGCAGTGAGCTCTAGGAAGTGTCCCTGAATGCATTTGCATTCCCTATTCATTTTTCATTATACTTCTAATAGGATATAATCTTGTGGACTAACATCCACCATGGTTTGTCCCCTAACAAGGTTTCCACGTATAAAATCTTGGTGTTCATGTGTTTCTGATGTGTTGTTGATTCATGCTTTCACTGCTAGTTATCATATCTGAGATTAAAGGTTGATTAAGCTTAAATAAGTTTAAGTTATATAACAAATAATTCACCCCCCCTCTCAGTTGTCTACCCTTGTTTTTCCAACATATACAACCATGATCAAAATACTACCATTTTCAATTTTGAAATACAGATTATTATATGTCGTACCGTTGTCGAAACCTTGTTGAATCATGTACCTATCTAACCTTGCATACCAAGCTCTAAGAGCTTGCTTCAATCCATATAAAGCTTTCTTCAATCTATAGACCATATCTAGTTGATCTGACAACTGAAATCCTTTAGGTTGTTCCATGAGACCTCTTCTTCTAGTTCGCCATTCAAAAATATAGACTTGACATCCATCTGATAGACTTTGAAATAGTTATGAGTAGGAAATGCTAAAACCATCTTGATAGCTTCCATTCTTGTCACCGGGGAAAAAGTATCCTGAAAATATAATCCTTCTACCTATGAGTAACCCTTACACACAAGCCTTGCTTTGTTTTTGACCACTTATCCATTCTCATTCAACTTATTCCTGAACACCCACTTTGATCCAATAATTTTTTTATCTTCCAGTCTTGGAACCAATTGCCAAGTTTGATTCTTCTCAATCTGCATAAGTTCTTCTTTCATAGCTTCCATCTAATGCCCATCTTTACATGCTTCACTTATAGTCTTTGGTTCAATCTTAGAAAGTAAACACAAATTTACTTCTCCAACAATAGCTCTGCTTCTTGTCAATACTCCTTTTGTTTTGTCTCCAATGATCTGACTTTCTGAATGATTCTTCTACACATATCTAGGTGTCTTAGGGGACACCACCAGAGCTTCTTATTCTTCATTTTTCTTCTCTTTCTCATCCTTTTCTAGTTCTTCCACAACTTCTTCAATCCTTACGCAATCAGGTTCATCAGAAACATATCCATCAACATCAATTGAATTCTTTATTGCTTCATCAACCTTAACATTTGTACTTTCTACAATATTTCTCAATCTTTTATTGAAACATCTATAATCTTTTCTTTTAATAGAATATCCAATAAAAATACCTTCATCACTTCTTGCATCAAACTTTCCTAAAGTTTCTTCATCCCGTTTGATATAACATTCGCTTCAAAATACCTTGAAATACTTAAATAGTTGGAATTCTTCCACACCATAGCTCATAGGGGATCTTTGTATTGTTTGCTCTTGCTTGAACTCAATTGAATACATAAATAGAAGTATGAATATCTTCTCTCCAATAAAATTCTAGTAGACCAACCTTACTAATCATTGATCTAGTGGCCTCTTGAATTTTTTTGTTCTTTCTTTCAACAACTCCATTATATTGAGGAGTTCTCAAAGCAGATAACTATCTTTTTATTCCATGCACTTCACAAAACATATTAAACACGTGGGAGGTGAATTCACCACCTCTTTCAAACCTTAAGCATTCTATCCTCAAATTTACTTCATTCTTAACCATAGGTTTGAACATCTTGAATCTATCTAATGCATCAGACTTCTCTCTAAGAAATGTAACCCATGTATATCTAGAATAATCATCAATCAAAAACATAAATTAATTTTCACCTTGTAGACTTCTCACTCTTGTAGGGCCATAGAGACCTATATGAATTAAATCTAGTAGTCCAGTAGTATATTTTTCCTTTGATCTATAATGGCTTCTTGCTTGCTTTCCAAACTGACAATGATTGCAAATAGCATTAACATGCTTTGTAATCCTTGGTAAATCTCTCATGGTATAAACTACACTAATCCTCGCCAAGTTATTAAAATTCATATGACACATTCTCTGATGTCACAACTAACTGTCATTAATTTGAGTCATAAAGCATCATCCATCAGCACCCTTAAGTTGATAGATATTTCCTTCAGATTTATTTCCTACAATAGTCACTGTTCCAGAATCTTTCCTAATCTCACATATTTCATCCTTAAATACAAGATTATATCCTTTACTTTACATCTATCCATCACTCAAGATATTGTGCCTTAAACTCTTAACATAGTAGACATCATCAATATTATGCTTTCCATCAAAACTTACTAAACCTATCCTGCAAATCTTAGCACCAATATCATCTCCAAACATAACTAAGCCTCCATCATACTTTTCAAGTTTAACAAACTTACTCTTATCACCAGTCATGTGATGTGAACAACCACTGTAAACAACCTAATAGTTCTTTTCATGTTTAGCATGTAGGACAGAGATTATAGTACCTTCATTTTTCTCCTTCTCTAGAGGGCATTCCTTCATCTATTTTCTTAGAATCAACAAAAGTAGGTTCATCTTTATAACCAAGAACAAGAATTTATTGTCATCAGGATCTCCATAATCAGATTCCTCATCAAATATACTACCATCCTCATTCACATAATATGCTTTGTTGATCTTCTTACCTTTCTTTTCTTTCACATATATTTGTTTATTCCTCTTAGCTCTTTTTGGACACCTTGAAGCATAACACCCTATTCCTCCACAACTAAAGCATTTAAAGGGTAACTTACTATAGACACCTAAATTTGACCCTTTACATAAGATCAAATTTATCCCTTTCCTTCATCCCCTTCATCAATGCTAATTAAATTATTTATTTAATTAATGTTCTATTTTCCCTAACATTCCTAAGGTATTTAATTTGATCAATTAAATATTTTATACATAAGCCCAATTCATCTCTAAATTAAATAAATGCAATCAATTTATTTAATTTAGTCAATTATCCTTTTCATTTTTATTTCATTCTTTCTCTCTCCTTGTCACATCCTCCATAATCTTCTTCACTAAACTGGATTAATTTATTTAATCCTCCATCAAGGTGTGCATATCCTTAATTAGGATTAATGTCACATCCTCCATAACTTGCAACTTGCCTCTAATCATCATTAATTAATCTAATCATCTGTTTGCACAATCCTAATCCTAATCACTTACCCCATTTGACATGTCCTTAAGTCAACCTTCTTGGTACTTACCTTTTTTGGGTTGATCTCTTTCCCATGTGAATTAAAAATTTGCATTTATTCCCCCATGCATTTGTCTTCCCCATGACATCTCATATGTTATATCGTACCCAAAGGACAAAGACCTCTTTTAGAGGAATCTTATTTTATCCTTTGGTTTATTCCAAAAAGTGAATTAAAAATACACTTTTATTCCTCCTAGGCCATCTCTGATCCCCATGTTGACAAGGGATGACTTTCTAAAATTCATCACTTGTCACTTTTAGCCCCACTTGGGGACATGGGATTACTTTTTGTGGAGATTCTCTCTCATCCCAAGGTACTTGCAAGTACCTTGGGACCACATGGCATCTTCTTTGTCATTTGTACCCTTGTCCATCTCACCTTGTCCCTTGGACAACTCAACCACCACATGTCAAGATTTAAGGGCTTGTGAGTCCTCAACTCACCACAGCCCTCCATCTTGGTCATGGTGGCTCAATCTTGACCGTTGAATTCTCTAGAGAATTCAACTTCTCCTATAAATACCCCCCTCTTCCTTCATTAAAGGATCTAGTCATTGTATCCTTAGCCAGCTTATGATCTCAAGCAATTCAATTCATTTCAAGCCATTTCTTACAACCTCTTAGCATTTGCACTTGCATCCTAGAGTCCATTATTGCATTCATCTACCTCCATTAATTGTTCAACCACCATTATTGCAAGCATATCATCCAAGGAGCACACATCAAAGTGATATCAAGGGCCAACCAAAGGATCGATTCGAGACAAGGTATAATCACTTTGTTTATCTTCATCTTGCTTTGTTTTGAATCCAACTAGGCTAATCATTTGAGGTGTTAGGTGTTTTGTGCTTCTTTTGCATTCTAGTTTATTTTGCACTTTAGATTAGCACACTTTTTCCCCTTCACACTTACCTTCATACTTGTTGAAGCCTTTCTTCATCCTTCTCATAAAGCTAGTTTCCATTTCATCAACATTTTCTTCGTCGGGATCTTCAACTTTTGTAGCCTTAAAATCAATTTATGATTTGGATCCATTTCTCAAATTCGGCTTTCTCATCTCATAAGATGTCAGAGTTCCCAACAAACGGTCTTTAGTGTAAGTTTTTTAATCTATATGTTATTCAGTAGCACATACCTTTTCACTATAAGAGTCAGGGAGAGTTATAAGAATTTTTTTTACAATCATGGATTCATCTATTGTAGCACCAAGTCCTCCCATTCCAGCTACTACCTCATCCAATCTCTCTACATAAGCTTTAACATTCTCATCTTTAGACATATATAGGAGCTCAAACACTGTCTCCAAATTCTACAACTTTACCTTTTTGACCCTTTCATCTCCTTCATGCGCCTTTTCCAAAGCATCCCAAAATTCCTTAGTAGTCTTCAAATTTTGAACTTTAATCAACTTAGAATGTACAAGACTATTCGTCAAAATGTACTTCACTTTATTGTTCACTTAATGTGCCTTGATCTCATCAGCCATACTCGAACCATTAGTAGGAGGAGTGTAAGGATTCTTGTAAGATTTCTCCACATCATATCCACAATACTCCAAATATTGTTCCATCAGTATTTTCCAAATAGCATAATTAGTTCCATCAAACCTCAAATAATCATGAGTAACTTTTCTAGCCATCTCGGACCTTCTGTAAGTAGTTAAGCTCTTCTCTAAGGAGCCAAGCTCTGATAACAATTGTTGAACCAAACAACTGAGAGGGGGGTGAATCAGTTGTAACAAATTTAAACTTTTAATTCATTCACCAGAACTTTAAATCAATCAAAAATCCTTAACTCTGCTAAAATGATTAAACATTAAGTGCAAGTGCAAAAACTGAAAACCATCACACAAACAAAGTAACACCATATTTATGTGGAAAACCCAATGAGGGAAAACCCATGGTGAAGATTAACTCACACTATAGAGAATATAAAAACTAATTACAAAGGCTCACTACCAAAACAAGGATTCGTTATCTGGATCAGTACTCACTATCACACAGGGTTAACCACCCAGAGGGCTCACTACCACAAAGATACAAAGAATATAGAAGAGATATGTTATAGAGAGAAGACGATCTCAATGGACAAAGATTTCCACCACAATTTACTCAACCACTTGTAGACATGCATGAATAATAGAGTACACCTTCGCCTCACTACATTCAGAAACTCAACATTTAGAATTTGCATTGATCTACCACACTTGCATCACACACACACACACTGATTCACATCTATCTACTCTATTTCTTTGCACTTATCTCTTGCTCTCTTTCACCACTAACTCATCCTATATTTATACCATCTTCAACTTTGAAACATATCCAAAGTCGGCCATCCATCATTAGATTCAAATTAGGTCGGTGCCAAAACATCCTAGGGTGGAATTAGAATGAGGGAAACCCAAACACATGCTTGATTTCGACCCAAATAGGTCCCAACACGCTTCATCAACTTCGAAGGTAGTGTTCAACACAAGGTCAGCCAAATCCGAGTAAAATACATAAAACATTTAAGCACGTGCATTTCATAGCACGATAAAATCCTTCCAGATACCAAAATTATCTTCAACATGATCATAAAAACTTAACTCTATAACCGCAAGTCATAATACTTAACAAAAAATAAATCTAGACCAACAACGTTTCTCCTAGACCTCAACCAGATACACAAAAAACCACAGTTGACAATTGGTGAACATAACTCGCACTGCACAATGAATCAAAAGCCAAGAATATGGATATAGCAGCTTCCAACAACCATGATCAACATATTTGAACCACACAAATATAGAAGAAAATCTTGGAGAAAAACTTAGAGCAACCACTGAACACCTGCAACATTTCTTCAATACAATTTTCTCAATATCCTCGACATATACAACCAATAACTTGCATACATGACATCAATGACAACAACTAGTTGATAACCAATTAACCAATTGACATTAATGATGGCACCTTCATTCTTGCAACATTTGTAGGCATTTATTCAATTTCTCGCAATGTTAAAATGTTGACACAAACATATTCAAATTGGATCCCAAAAAAATAGGGGGACTTATATGCCCAAGGGTGTCCCAATCCTGGCCCTATTTTCCAGGAAATAAACTGTCTGGGGGGTAAGTGCACCAATCTGTGACACAATTTAGGTGCCAAATTGAAAAAACGTTCAAAAAAACCTGAAATAAGGCATTTGGCGCATGCAAAAATCGGGTTTCAAACCCTCATTCTATCTTCAACCCACATCTTGAGAAAGAGGATTTCAGGTCTGCAACTCGTGCTTGCCAAGTATCTTCCATTGTTTGCATCCTTAGCTTGCCATTTTCCATGAGGATGCCGCCAACACGTCAGAGAGGTCAAAGGTTGCAAAGAGGTGTGTATTTTTATTTTATTTATTTGGAATTTGATTTGGAATGCAAATTTAAATAGATTTTTATAATAAAACTTTGTTATAATTCTCAGGGAATGAATCTCCACCTCAAAACATTGAGAATTCACAATCACCCACTCATGAAGAGCCTCCTATACAAGAACAACCCAAAACCCCTCCATCAATTCATAGGCAGCCTCAAGGAACACAAGAAAATATTCAAAATAAAATTGATAACAATAAAAGAGACATTCAACAATTACTTGCAAGATTAACCGAGCATGCTGAAACCCACCCTTATAGGAGAGGGATTGTTGAATCAATGAAGTCAATTTTAACTCATGTAGGAGAAATGAGCGAACAAATGAATTTTTGGTCAACTAAGAGGCATGAGATGAGACAATTTTATGCTAATGGTTTGTCATATGCAGATGTCAAAAAACTAAAAATTACCAAAGCCGAGTTGTGTGCCCTATTTATAGACCCAAAAACCAATGAACCTTTGTCCCATGCATGCAGGAGGTTCCCCATCCATTGGTGCCACCATGAGTTAATTAAAAACAATTTTTGGGAGCGGTGGTGGATGGTATTTGACCAAACTCCATGCAATAACCATGAGGTGTCACAATACTTTTTGAGGAAACTCTATTGCAAGTTTTTCCTCAATAAAATGCCAAACTATTTTGACATCTTAGACTTTCAGGGTAGAGGTGGGGGCTCCACACACGATAGACCTATTGCACGACGTAATCCACAATTGGAACCGAGAGCCTTGGGTAGACCCATGGTGGAGCATGTCATTTTTTCTTCCATTGTTAAGGATAGTGTAGAGGTGGACACGATGAAGTCAATTGGCTCACTCACCCAGACCATTTTACAGTGTGTGAGTCCTCTAGTAGAGCCTGGTGTGGAGGAGACATGTAGGCCTTGAGCTCCACCCCACCATTGTGGTGCTTGTGTTATTGTTTGCACATATGATTATTAGGGTGCTCGTGATGCAGCTACACAACCTATGTTAGTTGCAGAGGCGATGGCTTTCACAGATGATATTCTAAATGATACATTTGACATTGACACTCAGGTAAAATTTAGCAAGTTATTTTAATGTTGTTTATTACAATATATTTTGAAATTTAAGAATAACTAAATTAGTAGAATTTTGATATGATGAAATTTCTGGGTCGCACTGTTCATGAGGGATTCTCTATTCCTACAAACCCTTATACATTCTTGACGATGAGTCCACAGGTATGCAACTAGTGTTAAAGATACTATTATTGCATTTGAACAGTTGAATGTTATATTTGAATGTTTGTCTCATAACATGCTTCGGATTTCAAATAGTTTCCTGGTGCACCTTCTTCCTCCACACTTCACGATTCATATCCTCAAACAACATACACTCAGGTAGCCTTTATTCATTAATGGTGTTGTAAATCTATGTTAGCTAGTTTTCGTAATTTTGCGTATATATAAATCAAAAAAATTGATGAGAAACATAAACATTGCATTCAAGTATTCCTTGATCGTGTCACATTATGTTCTCCTATATCAACATGATACCTGAGATATTGTTTCATTTGCAGATGTTGATACGAGACAGCCCTGGTGATGTTGGTGGCACGATGGACCATGGAGTTGCTATAGCAATAGCTAGTTCTGATCCATTGAGAGAGGTATGGAATAGATTAGTCGATTTGACATTATATTTGATCTTTTATGGTCTATTATAGAAAATTTTCATAATAATTTTATGTAGTTTAATTTCTATCTTCATGGTTGCTATAGGTGGTTGTCACTCCAGATCATGGACGTAGTGATGCTGTAAATGTGCATGATGACTATATGTATGCGGTAAGTGATTATATATTTTGTTATATGCCATTCTACAATTCAATTTCTATGTTTTAACATCTTTACTTTTAATTGTATCAGTTGAAGGTCCAGAGTGAAAAGAGGAGTAGCGAGCGTGTTCGAAAGAGAAGAGAAGCAATAGTCACTCCATCCAGCCGAATTTCAAAGGCAGCATGGGATCTATTTCCTCCTAGAGGGAAATGACTATGTATTAGTGTTGTTTGTTGTATGCCTATGTGGCATTTTGGAACATATGTTTTGTACTATTGATATATATAGGTGATATTTTATGTCCAATGGCTCCTTTCTACTAAGCCTATATGGTTTTTTTGGATAGATTTATATACTTTTATCAATATATATCATTGTATAGCCTTTCGAATTTTTGATTAAAGAAACTCTTATTTTGCTCCTGCCATTCTTGAATGATGTTATCATATGTATCATGTAAGCTGTATGATTGAATGTTGTAGGCATGGATTTCTTTTACATCTAATGCTCAATTAATTACTGTCAAATGCTCAATAATCCCCATCTAAAGTGTATTGTATGAATAGGCTCCATTCGTGGTGGTTTGTATCCTTTGGAATGCTTCAATTACTTGTGCCTCACTGATGTAGAGGCAAGGAGGCTCAAACCCAATTAGTCTAACAACCTGCCTTCAAGGGGCTCCTAACAAGATTAATACAACCTATTTTGAGCAATCTACACAACCTCAAAGCCCCATTAAACCAAACTCTTCATTCAACACCTTACCCAACAATCCACCTTTCTAGCACTCAAAACCTGGTCCAAGCCTAATTTCTCCCGACCTTTCCAAAACACATGACCATTTAAAGGTGTATTAAGATACCCTTTTCAGGGTTACACAACATATTCCAAAACCAATAGTGACTCTTTTGGACCAACATGAACTTTCAATACACCTCCCTCGCTCTAGGCTTCACAATTAGGCCTAATTTCCAAAGGAACCCCCTCACAAACTCACCTCCAAACCAAGGAAACTTGAAATAGTCTTAGGGATGCTCACCAAACTCAAGATTCTCCCATTTTAAGAGCCCCAAGAACTTGTTCTATTCAGCTACTCACAAACCCTCCTAAACCTTCACAAAAACAAGGGTCTTAAAGAAACTCATAACTCCAGACCTCCCCCAATCCTTCCAAAGGTCCAAACACCCCACAATACCTCTGCCCTAACTTAAAAGACACTGAAAATCCCATTCCTTTCAGTATTTCTCAGATTCACTACTTGAGTTCCTTACTTTCATGGTGGAAACACCCCTGAACAGCATTAGAACTTCACACCCCACTGATTTTATTCATTCTCTCGGCCTCCAAAGTATTCATACATCAAACTAATCATGGTACAGGCCAATCCAATGAGCCACAGGGTCATAATAGTAGGTGGATTGGCTAATGTGTCATGGTGTTGCACTCAAAACCCGTAACACAGAAAATAGAGCAATTACCAAGTTTGTTGATCCCACACACACCAACAGTGAATTTAAACCTTTAGAAGAGATGCAAAGAGAGTAAAAACATATAAAATCAAGTATCCAAAGCCTCAAGTCATGATAGACTTGTACGGGCCTGTGCAAGGCAAATAAAATTCAGGAAAACAAAGAAAACCAGTGATCAACGTTTTCAAAAGTATATTTTCTTATTAGAAACTAAACAAAATCAACCCTCAACTCAGGGTATTACAGCAATATATCTTGATACCACCTTCCAACTACCCCTTGAGCCAATCAACCACCATAACCACCCTTTGTTAGACTTCTAAGATGGCAATTTGCCAATTTTTCTCTTAATTACCATTCATTCACAACTTGATTTTGCAAATACCACCTAAATGGCCTATTAAGCCTTTTAAATATAATTGCAAGGTATTTCCATAGCATATAGAGATATAGAGAGAAAATACAATAAATATTTTAACTAATGAATTGTAAAAAATGGATTTTTGTAGTTTATATTCATGTCGTTGATTACATTGCATTGCACATCTTTCAAAGTCAAAGAATTACTTCACTTTGCATAACTAATAAGTAGATGTTGATAGATGCCGGAAATTTAATTACAATATAGTTTGTACAAAGTCAACCTAAGCAGTTATGCAATTTCTTCACATTGCATAACTAATAACTAGGAGCAGCTGCCAATTGCATTTTCTTATCATGGCATTCTATGAGACCAGATTTCTTTGAGATATTTTTTCAAATAGTTCCTTGCCTTGTCTATGTTACCACATTTTTCATACATGTCTACCAAAGCATCCTCTCAAACAGTTCACTACCTTGTTGCTATGGCTAAAAACCTAAAACAAGTGATTCTGAACAAGTTATGGATGTTTCGAAAAAATATATCAAAAGCATAATAGTAAGCAAAAACATAGACAAGGCAGTGAACTGTTTGAAAAAATGCATCAAAAAAATTGCTTTGAAATGATAAATTTAGTTGTGCTTTCACTCTTCTTTAACATTGTATATTTGCTCCTTTTGGTTTTCTATTTGTGTGATGGTAGACCAATGTTCAAGCCCTATGTACAATATCAATTGGTATTTATTGTTTTGGTCATAGCAACAAAAATCTTATGGGGAATAAATCGGCAAACCAAAAGTATAATATTTTTTGAAAAAATTGGGAAAAAATCGTGAAAAAATCGAGAAAAAATCGGATTTAAGAAAAACGTAAAAAATTGTATAACAAGAGATAAAAACTATCTTTTTTGAAATCGAAAGGCATTTCCATAGCATAGAGATATAGAGAGAAAATAAAATAAAGAGTTTAACTAATGAAATGTAGAAAATAGATTTTTGTAGTTTATATTCATGCATTGCACATCTTTCAAACTCAAAGCATCACTTCAAATTGCATAACGAATAACTCGATGCTAATAGATGACAAAATTTCAATTACAATATAGCATTTTACAAAGTCAACGTAAGCAGTTATGCAATTACTTCACATTGCATAACTAATAGCTAGGAGTAGTTTCCAATTGCTTTAGCTTGTCATGGCATTCCATGAGACCACATTTCTTCGAGGCATTTTTTCAAATAGTTCATTCCCTTATCTATGCTACGACATTTTTCATATATGTCTACTAAAGCATTTTATCAAATAGTTCATTGCCTTGTTGCTATGGCTAAAAGCCTAAAATAGATGCTTTCGAACAAGCTATGGATGCTTGGAAAAAATCTATCAAATCATAATAGTAAGCAATAACATAGACAAGGCATTGAAATTTTTGAAAAAATGCCTCAAAGAAAATTGGTCTCATGGTGATGGAATGCCATGACAAGCCGTAGACAAGGCAGTGAATTGTTTGAAAAGATGCCTCAAAGAAATGTGGTCTCATGGTGATGGAATGCCATGATGAATGCCTATGGTGATGGACTATCATGGCATTCCATCACCATGAGAACACATTTCTTTGAGGCATCTTTTCAAACAATTCACTGCCTTGTCTATGGTATGACATTTTTCATACATATCTATTGGAGCATTTCATCAAATAGTTCACTACCTTGCTGCTATGGCTAAAAGCCTAAAACATGTGCTTTCGAACAAGCTATGAATGCTTGGAAAAATATGTCAAAGCATAATAGTAAGAAATAGCATAGACAAGTCAGTGAATTGTTTGAAAAAATGCCTCAAAGAAATGTGGTTTCATGGTGATGGAAGGCCATGACAAGTCATAGACAAGGCAATGAACTATTTGAAAAAATGCCTCAAATAAATGCGGTCTCATGGTGATGGAATGCAATGACAATAATCACCTTGAGACTGCATTTCTTTTAGGCATTTTTTCAAACAATTCACTGCCTTGTCTATGCTACCGCATTTTTCATACATGTCTACCAAAGTATTTTGTCAAATAGTTCACTGCCTTGCTGCTATGACTAAAAGCCTAAAACAAGTGCTTTTGAACAAGCTATGGATGCTTGGAAAAAATCTATTGAAGCATAATAGTAAGCAATAGCATAGACAAGGCAGTGAACTACTTGAAAAAATGCCTCGAAGAAATGTGGTCTCTTGGTGATGGAATGCCATGACGAATGTGTATGGCTATGGATTGTCATGGCATTCCATCACCATGAGACCGCATTTCTTTGAGGCATTTTTTCAAATAGTTCACTGCCTTGTCTATGCTATGACATTTTTCATACATGTCTGCCAAAGAATTTTCTCAAACAGTTCGCTGCCTTGCTGCTATAGCTAAAAGCCTAAAATAGGTGATTTCAAACAAGCTATGGATGCTTGGAAAAAGTCTATCAAAGCATAATAGTAAGAAACAAGCTATCGTCTCATTGTTTTTTTCACATGAAAATTAGCACAATTTTATTCACATTTTTTTGTAGGTTTTAAAAGCATTTTTTGCCAAGTTTTTAGTTTTTGCCAATCAAACGAGAAGTTTCTAAGGATCACGGTGTCCGATTAATAACATACTGAGGTTCGCATCCATTTTGCACTTTGGACCCTTAAGGGATCGATCCGGTTGAACGTAGATCGGAGTGATTCCGCATGTTTGGGTGCAAAAGAGGACCATACCTAGCGTAAACATACCTATTTAGATGCATTGGAATAATTCGTCTAGTCACACGAGCTGCAGAATGAAATTTGCACCACTTTGCAACTTTCAACTACTTGCATTTGACAACTTTTTCCTCGAGTGAAAATTCGCCACCATAGGAAAATGCCTCTAAGATAGCAAAAACCAAGTGAGGTTATTGTAGAGGGGCCCAACATGATCCCATACGATCAGCCGAGAATTTTCTAAGTATCACGGTGTCCGAGTAATAGCATGTTGAAGTTCGCAACCATTTTGCGCTTTGGACCCTTAAGGGATCGATCTAGTTGAACGTAGCTTGGAGCGATTCCGCGTGTTTGGGTGTGAAAGAGGACCATGCCTAGCATAAACGTACCCACCCAGACGCGTTGGAACAATCCGTTTGGTCACACGAGCTGCAGAACGAAAGTTGCACCACTTTGCAACTTTCAACTACTTGCATTTGACAACTTTTTCCCCGAGTGAAAATTCACCACCACAGGAAAATGCCTTTGAGATAGAAAAAATGAGAGAGGTTACTATAGATGGGTCCAACATGATCTTGTAGGATCAGATGATAAGTTTCTAAGCATCACGGTGTCCGAGTAATAGCATTTTGAAGTTCACAGCCATTTTGCACTTTGGACCCTTAAGGGATTGATCCGGTTGAACGTAGCTCAGAGTGATTCTGCATGTTTGGGTGCGAAAGAGGAGTATTCCTAGTGTAAACATACCCACCTGGATGTGTTGGAATAGTTTGTTTTGTCACATGAGTTGCAGAATGAAAGTTGCACCACTTTGCAACTTTCAACTACTTGCATTTGACAACTTTTTCCTCGAGTGAAAATTTGCCACCACAGGAAAATGCCTCTGAGATAGCAATAAATGAGAGAGGTTATGGTAGAGGGGTCCAACATGATATCATAGGTTTAGACAAAGATTTCGTAATCACCACAGTTTATGAGTAATACCCTGTCAAATATTGTTTTTGTTTTGCACTTTGCACCCTTAAGGGATCGAGTCGGTTGAACCATAGTAGTTGTTTTGTTGAATGTCATACCCTAGGGTATGTTACAGATGACCTAGGTTGCATCTATTTCTATGAGTCATACGCTGCCCCTACCTTGTCAACCCTACGGATTTGGCAAGCCAGTGAGCTCACTAGCTTGCCAATTCGGTAGTATTGACAAGGTAGGTGGTGCAGGAGCACCTAGGCACCTAGTCACAAATCTCCATGTTTGATGGTCAGAATGCACCCTTGCATTAAAAATGTGTCAAAAAGTGAGTTTGAAAGCCTAAAAGGCAACATGAAATATTGTATCTCAATGAAATAATGGATTCATTAGTTTAGTTAGTAGGAAAAGTGATACAGTTGCAAATTTGTGAGTTGCATAATGCAACAAATTTGTAATTGCAATGGTTATGTGTTTTGAAAAATTGGTTTCTTGGTGGTTAGGGGAATTGATCAGTTATAGGAATATGATAAATTCTATGTAAATATTGGAGAGTCTTGAGTTGTGGTTTTTGGATTGGAGGGAAAATAATAAAGCTTGGAAATTACTTTGTTTTCTCATAGTTTTACTGATTTTTCTAAGTTCCCTACTTGTGTACAGGCCGAACAAGTCTTATATGTATTGAATCCCTTGAGAAACAGTAGATAAATGTTCTAAATTGTGTTTGGTTCCTTGGAAATTTTTTGTTTAAAAGTTCATTTGAAGGTGATTTCATCTTTGTTCCATGAAGACATTGCAAAATGTGTGAAAACTTGAAAAAATTGTCAAAATTGTCAAAATTGTCAAAATTGTCAAAGATGTTAAATTGGGTAAATGAAGGGATTTTGTTGTTTTTGAGTCTATAAGTCTTAATAAGGGTTAAATAAGGTCTAAATTACCATATTTCAGGTGTCTAAAGGTATTTAGAGTCTTAAAAGTTCAATAATTGTAAAAATGCAAAATGTTGCAAATGTTGTCAAATTTGTGCTGATTTGCAAAATTAGAGTCATTTAAAGGGTAATTAGGTGCAAGTTGGTTGTTTCTAAGGTGTTTATGGATTTTAAATTTTATAATAGGCCTTCTCAGGCTCAAATCAAGGTTGTTGAAGGTGTAATAAATTCACAGAATAAGAATACCATGTCTTTTTGGTGCATTTTTTGAGTTTTTTTCACTATTTTTAAAAATTGTTTGTTGTTGTACGGACTGTACAGACCCAATCATGATTTTAAATCTTAGGTTGAATTTTTATGAGTTTTATATGATCTTCACTTGGTTTGGAGTTCTAATCTTCTATTTTGTAAGAGAAATTCAAAAAATACAGTGTATACCCTATTTTTTCGTTTGTGAAGGGTTTGAAAGCAAAATAATGAGTTTTTGACCAATCCACCCACTGTTTTCTCTCGTAACTTGGTGGATTGGTGAAAAATATATTATTATATATTTTTTCAATGCATTTTATATCAGAATAAATCATTCTTGTGGTGATTGTGTGATGCCATAGGGCTGGAAATATAAATTTTCGCTTGAAAAGTGACGGTTTTGAAGTGCTTTTCAATGAAATGTTGATGAAGTTGAGTTTGTAAGAATTTAAAATGTCAAGAAAGACCCTATGAAAATTTTTTGGACCATTTATTTATTTATTGAAGCCGGGGAATGAAGATTTTGACAAAACCCTTTTTTTTGCATTAGAAAAGGAGGTGTTTTTTAGTTGGGAGTGTTTATGACCGTACAGGTGCAAACTAGTGCTGGATTCTATGGTTTTGGGCCATTTAATTTGCTTCCCCAAAATTTCAAGGTGATTGGATAAGTTTTAAGGGTACTTCCTTTGTTAAATTGATCTATTTTCCTTGATTTTCCCATGGTGAGTGTATTGGAAGTCTAAACTGGTCCAAAGGAGTTATACTTGATCTTGAATTATGTTGTTTAAGTCCTTATTGGGTGTCTAAATCCATAATTTAATTGAAAATTATTTTGGTAAAGTTGGGTGAAAAGTCTCTTGAAGTTGTTTAGGTTTACTTGTAGAAAGAGTGTACCTGACAAGTGGATTTGTGAAGTTCTTTTGAATTTGCTTTGGATTTTGGGTTGATCATCTTGTATTTTTCATTTTAATTTGATCTCCACCCTGGGTCTGAATCACTTATTCAACTCTTCCTAAGACCTTAGACTCAAAAACAATAAAAAGTTTGCTTTCACCCATCTTGACATGGACTGACCATTTATTATATTGTATCATATTTTAACATATTTTGCAACTTCCTCGCTGCATAATGTTCAAAAGACCTTACTAATATGCCTTTCTACAATTATATTAAACATTATTTCATTCTTACTAATAAATCCACACGTTTTTCCTTGAAGACAACTTTAAATGTAAACCATGAAGCATTACAACTAATTTTAAATGTAATATACACATTTAATTGAGGCGTATATTAAGGAATATACACATTTGCATGTATTAATTTCTCATAATTTTAGTATATCAAAAAATACACTAAGTCAATAATAAATATTACAATAGTGATGGAAGAACATCTTGAAAATCTTCCCATTTGTCAATACTTGTAGCAATACATGCAGGGAAATAATCCT
The DNA here is from genome assembly GCA_007115665.2 of Sequoiadendron giganteum. Lineage (NCBI taxonomy): Eukaryota > Viridiplantae > Streptophyta > Pinopsida > Cupressales > Cupressaceae > Sequoiadendron > Sequoiadendron giganteum. The sequence goes on along the minus strand of CM021109.1, from coordinate 232,057,117 downwards.
CCAATTTCTAGCACAGATCATGAAATATATTGTACTTGAGAAGAAACAAAAGGATCTGCTACCCAGTTTCATTTTTCCATTCCACCTCAGCTGGCCCAACTATTTGCATTCCAAAAAACCTGCAAAAGCCTCTCAATCTTAGACATAGACTCACATAAAAATCATTAAAAGAGCAATAACTAAATAATGTCAGTCATACAACTGACGAGACCTACTATCACCTTCATGCATGCTAGATAAGGAGGTCGATTGAAGGTCCTACAATGGTGATGTGCCCCTTAGCTACTTTATCATCTCTCGATGACTCTACATATAAATTTCAAATATATATCATTGAGAGGCTTAACATAAAACATGTAGCATATAAGAATCCGATAAATCTAGGAGATGGAAAAGAAATAAAAGATTAACAACCAGAAAATGCACCAGCAACTGATGTTTCTCATACCACTGAACACTTGCACCACCAACCGATGTTGTTCTTTTCTTATATACTTTGACAAAATTTAGTATTACCTACAGTCACAATCATAAAAGGATCAATGACAATCGTAAATGCATATGACATCAAACAGTAATGGTGAAAAAGCCTTATTGCAAGGTGTTGGTCCAAAAGAGTGATCAATAACATGACTTTACAAATTCAATGTGCATACTTACAAATCAATTCAGTGAACCATCTGGGTCTTCTCTACTCTTTATTGTGTCGAGTATTGTCTCGTGGTCAGACTCACGCACTTTCCACAAGTTCTTGTTCATAGGTATGCCCTTATAACTAGATACCTTCGAAGCCATGTGCCAGTAACAACCACTGAACCTGTAGGATATTCTCTGTTTTCTCCGTCTATAATTGGGGACTCCAAATTTTTTTTGGCCTCGATACAACGACATAGGTAATAATCCATACCCTCTTCATTGTCTTCATCTGCAATCTCCACATAAATGTGCCCTGCATTGAGATGTTCATCTTGTTAGATTTATTTACTGAGAAACATAATAAAACTTGTAAGTAAGATATATTACCTAGTTCTAGTAGGTCTGATACATGATCAAAGTCAATGGATTATTGCATCTCCATGATTTGTAGAGCTGTTAGGAGCTGATAAGTGTCAAGTGGGGTTAGACTTCTTATAGAACATTCATCAACCCACTCTGTTGACTCGCAATCATTCCATGATTGAAGTATACATGCATAACAAAAGCATGCCATCTTCCTTGTATGGATAGTCCATGTACCTGCATTGGAGCTTCTAAAAGAGTGTAGCTCGCTTGATCCTGTTAGTGTACAACAATCCTCATATTTTGCAATGTTAGTATCATGTACTAAATGAAAAAATCTACGAACTAAAGAATTAACTTCACTACTTGGACCCATTGCACCACTGTACAATTGATCTTGCATATGTCAACTTTACACTGTTTGTGTACTTTAACTTTTCTCGTGCTAGGGCTCTTTTGATACATGCACCTGCTCCATCATGCTCCCCCTTTCCATGCCCGACCTCTGAGAAGTTCCACATATGTTGAACACCACTAATCCTATGCATCCTGCTCAACCAATAAAACATTATGGCGTTCTTGAATTGTGATGTACAATTATCTGACCATATGATATGGTGACTAAATGATATGCCCCTGCTAGCCAGATCAACATAGAACATATGAAAGCAACCTTGAACAAACTCTGTAGAATGTGTGCGATCATCACTGATGTAAAAGTGATACTCCCTCAATACTTTACTATTTTCCTATGTACTATCATTTGCTGAATAAATTCTATATGCACAAATATAGCAACCTGCACGAAGTTGTAGTACTATGATTGCACATCGTTTTGTGGTTGTAGTGTTTAATTCTCAACGAAGTCGATAACTGAAACAATATGACAAAGTGGAAATGTGTCCTTGCATAACTTGAACTATGAGTCCAACCATTGTGCTTTGTGTGTATGTGTTGCATAATCATAGACCACTTGATCACTAAAAATGCCCATAAACTGATACACTGGAATCTTATCACTGACCAATTCACACTTCTGTGCTTCTTTCCCATCTTTTAGACTGTATGCCACTGTCTTATATTTGCCAAATTCCACAATTTTGTCTCCAATTGTGTGTGTACTAGCCATGTGTTGGAAAATTGGAAAATGTTCCATACCACCACAATGATCACATGTGCCATCCAAACATGATTATTTGTAAAAAATTGACCATCCTCTCTTTCACATAAAATGGAAGACAAAAATTTCCTTGATGATTTTGGTGGAGGCATTATGTTACATTCCTGCAAAACATTGTCAATATGCATATCTACACATATGCGTCGATAAACATCATAATGGTTAGAAAAATCAATATGAACCCTACAACGACAAGTAGTGCGTGTGTGATTTATTTTGACATAAAAAGGCTTTAGCATTTCAAAATACCTTTGACATATTTTAATTTCAGGAAACATTTATACAAAATCAACAAAAAAATGGGTTTGAGTGGTATCCAAATAATGCATTGGATGTGGCTCACGGTTTTTTACTACCAATTCTCATTCTTACAAAATATCTTTGATTAGGAGAGTTCCTTATGTTATCCTTCCAATAATTCACAATTAAATATCTCAAGCCTTGAGCAATTCTTATGTCTTTCCGTGGCACTCTACATGAAAATTCCCATAACTCATTGCTATTTGGATCCTCCACTCTTTCACGCCATCCTTTGGCTCTCATTAGAGATGATCTACTTATTTTCAAAGACTTACTTGCCTTTGTAAGGTTCACCTTGTTCCTTGTTTGACTGCTTAGCAGTGTTGTTTTCATCACACGTCGTGTGGTACAACTATCCTTCATGCATGAGGTGGAACCCATGCTCTCATATGAACTCATCAAGTTCTTTACAATGAAATTTTTACTTGAGTCATTCAAAACTCTTAGCCCAAGAGCCTTCATGGTGGGCCTAAATTTGAGTTGCCTCATCATTTCAACAAATAGTTGGCATCTTCCACCCTCACTTAGCTTCACAAAAAATAAACTCCATATCCTTTATGCATATCTTTGACATGTACGTTTTGGAATCTTATTAGGCATCCACTTAAAAACATTGGAATCAATATCAATAAAAAATGTAGGTTTTCTATGCAAAACTCTAGGAGGAGTTTTCAAATGTAAATTTGTGTCAATATTGGGAAGGTCAACAACATCGAGGATAGAGCATGTACCTCCAATTGGAGGTGCAATTGATGACATACCTTGAGATTGACATGTAAACGATGTTGTACCTCCAACTTGAAATTCCGTTTGTGGAGTGCCTTCAAATAGAGATGTGTTTTCTGATGTACTTTTAAAACACAATGTTTTTGATGGTGTGTCTTCAATTGGATATGTGATTTCCGATGTACCTGGAAAACCACATGTTGTTGTCAATGTATCTTCAACTGGAGATGTGCATTGAGCTTCACCTATGGTTGATGATGTGCCCCCAAATTATGTATCCATTCATGTCCTTCCATGAACTTTCCTCATTCATGCCCTTTGTTTTTCCAATTTGACATCTCTCTTAGATTGCACGGGAATTTGTGGCTGATAGGCTGCAATTCCTTTGCTTCACGAGCTACATTTTTTGATTCTCTTCTCCTTGCATTTTTAGTTGCACGTTCTTCTGGTGTTAGAGGCTTCGTTCATTTCCTCAGCATGACCTTCAATACTACATGTTCACAAACACACATAGAACAAAATTAAGTAATGCATTTTACAAAAATATTGATATTGCTGATTACATTGCATTAAATATGAAACACACCAAAGCATTTTATGAAAGAAGGCAGTGAGATGTTTGGAATTATCAAACATGTCTATGCTACACAATATTTTTCATACATGATGGAGTTAGATGTTTGTAGGGTTAGATATTAGAGTAGGGATTTTGAGTGTGTTTGAAGAGTTGGCAAAGTACCTAGAGGCTGATGCAGTACATGTAGGGATCCACAATGAACTTGTTCAAAGATTTAGAGGAAGGCTCTTAATAGACTTACACACAACTTGATCACTTAACTTACCAAGAAACACCATTTTTGATGCAGAGAGGGATGGAAACCATTCAATACAGCAAATCAATTAGAATCAATCAAATTCCAAAGCAAAACCAGATGTTCAACTGAAAATCCCAACTTCTACCAAGCTTTCCCTTATAGCATAGGTAACCCGGTTCAAGGGCCTTTTCACCAAGATTTTCCAAAAAACTTGACAAACTCAGGGATGATTAAGATACCCATTTACAAGTTATAAAATATACGTAAACCCCGGCATCAACTCCTTTGGACCAACATTGACTTCCAATAGACCCACCTTGGAAAAGGTTATTCAATTGGCCTAATTTACAAAGAGAGTACCTTTTAAACACTACATATTCACTCAAAATACTCAAACATAAGTATTTTATGTGTCAAAACCTCCAATTTCCTGATTTGTTTCCAGGTCCAAGAGCTCTAGACCCCTAATACACCAAACCCTCAATTTCAAGAAAAATACTTGGGGTTTTAATGAAACTCCTATCTCTTGGACCTGCCAGACCCATACAAAGCACCAAACACACTTACCAAACCCTACACATGGTGAATAATACATTACATGGACAGTCCTTCCCACATTTTGTCAAAACACCAGTTGAAGCCCTAATTTTCACCATGAAAAGACTTTGCTACAGTCCTAGAACATCATCCCAAACACCCAACCTTGACCCCACAACATTCTAAATAGGTTAGCCATGTATTTTAAAAGTCAGAGGACCCATTCCACAAGTTACAGTATGCAGAAAAAGTGTAATGGGTCGAATTACATAATAAAACCCCTCAATCCAAGAACATTGTGAAAGTAGGTAGCAGCAATAAAAACAATATAACTTTCGCTATACAAAGAGTTAGAACCTCTAAATAGATGATAATGAAAGCTAATTAATTAATATACAACATTAAACTAGTTTCATATCATCTTAGAGTCCATAGAGGCCATACAACAATAAGAAAAGTGAGAGAAATCAATAAATTTCTAGAAAATAACATTCTTCTTGATAAAAAAAATGGGGTACAAATCAACCAACAACCTCTCCTTCGAGGCATTGAAGGTTATTAAACATATTTTTATTTCATTCCAACTCCCTCGAACTCTGAAACTTTTGCATCTTTTAGCAACTTTTCTGACCACATTTAGCCAAATTGCAAGCTATGACACAACTGAACTCCCTTAGCTCCAAATACATTATAAAATGGTCTAATTGACCTTACTGAACACAATATACTCAACATTAACTAAAATCCTAGCATTTGACCATGCTCACTAAAAGATGAAATTTTTGACAAAATTGAGCTTACAAGGTGCTCTTGCACCAGAGGCCTGAAACGTTGATTTTGAAGTTGTGGACCTTTTGACTAGCATTATTGAACTTGAACTTTATAATGGTTATGATGAACAATTCACGAATTAGAGTTTCTAGTAATATTGAGTTTATTTCATTATGTTAGGAGTGACTATTGTATGAGTACAATATTTCAAGCAATAGACTTACATATGGTGGGTTTTGTTAAAATCTTCCAAAGGTTTAGAATGGTAGTCATCTTGAAAAGCATAGCTTGTCATTTATGGATGATCTTTGTTTTGTTTTAGATGTGAATTGGTCAGTTCAACATTGAATTGAGGTTTTTGAGATTGAAGATTGTTTGAAACTGATCTAATTAAATGATTGTTGAAGATTTTGTCTCCCTGCTCTGCATCACTAACCTAGGGTATAAATTGTTGCCACCTAAATGAAAACTAGAGACTCTTGTGTTTATTTTTCTCAAAACCATTTTTTTGATTGTCAACGAAGTCATGAAGAATATGAATTCAAAGAAGGGTTTGTGATGCTATATCTTATAATTATTCACTATTTATTTGGAAATGAGGTAACTTAGAAAGACAATAAGCATTCTCAATTGCACAAAATTTCCCATTTTTTTATTTATTAGAAAGGTAAATAGTATCAATGAATGGAAACTTGCATTAACAACTATGTCAACTCACTTGAATTTATCTAAGCACATGTTCAATGAAGGTGAAGATTTTATGGAACAAAAAAATTAATGGACACTTGCATTAACATTGATGAAACCTATTAGGTTTTCCAAATTAGATGAAAATAAAAGTTTTTCAAATTAATTGAAAAAGAATGAAATACAGTGAATTCCACTAGCCATACTAGAAATGGACTACTATAAGCAATGCAAATAAAATTCATAAGTAAATTTATGTTAAGTAAATGTCATGTTTTTAATTTTTTTGTTCTTCAAACTCATAAAAATTGAACTTTTTTATGCAAATCCCATCTAATTCAATGTTGAATTTTATGTCGAATTGTTATGATTAATAAATTCATTAACAAAATTTAGTTTATATTGTCAAAAACAAACAAATATAATAAATATAAACATTTCAATTTACCAAAATGAATATATTACCTCATATAATGTAAAATGATGTAGAAACTTCAAAATGTCTTCTTCTATGTTGTCTACCATCCAGATTGGTGGTAAAAAGGTGATGGATCAAGCATAGATTGGTACAATATGAAGTCAATTGCATAAAAAAAGGCGTTTTTGACTCGGATAAAGCATTGAACTAGACAACTTCATGAGAATGTGGGCCTGAATCATGGGGTCAAGCCTTATTTTACCATTTCAAGGTAAAACACATTTGGCGCTCTCCAAATTTGATGAGCGCCAAATATTTTGTTTTGAAAAGGAGAGAGACAAAGTGGAAGAGAGATAGAGGGAGTGAGAGAGAGAGGGAGAGAGTGGGAGAGAGAGAGAGGGGGGATAGGAGGGAGAGGGAGAGGGAAAGGGAGAGGTCGTGGGAGGGAGAAACCTAAGAGAGAGAGAGGGAGAGAGGGTGGAAGGGAGACACCTGAGAGAAGGAGAGGGAGTCAAAGTGGGAGAGAGGGGGTGGGAAGGAGAGACCTAAGAAAGTAGGGTGGGAGGTAAGTGATGCTTGATAGAGAGGGAGTCAAAGTAGGAGAGAGGGGGTGGGAAGGAGAGACCTAAGAAAGTAGGGTGAGAGGTAAGTGAGGCCTGATAAAGAGGGATTGTGAGAGAGGGCATTGGAGTGACACTGATTAGTGTAGGTAGCATGGGAGGGAGTGAGACCCAATAGAAACACACTTGAGAGGGAAATAATTTATTCAGTTATATGGTGGGGGGGGTGGGGGGAAGACCTTAGAGACGGTGTGGGAGAGAGATAGAGAGAGGGGGGGGGTAGGAGGGAGAGACTTGGGAGAGAGAGGGGGGGAGGGAGAGGGCATGGGAGGGAGAAACCTAAGAGAGAGAGGGAGAGAGGGTGGGAGGGAGACACCTGAGAGAAGGAGAGGGAGTCAAAGTGGGCAAGAGGGGGTGGGAAGGAGAGACCTAAGAAAGTAGGGTGGGAGGTAAGTGAGGCTTGACAGAGAGGGAGTCAAAGTAGGAGAGAGGGGGTGGGAAGGAGAGACCTAAGAAAGTAGGGTGGGAGGTAAGCGAGGCCTGACAGAGAGGGATTGTGAGAGAGGGCATTGGAGTGACACTAATTAGTGTAGGTAGCATGGGAGGGAGTGAGACCCAAGAGAAAAAGATTTGAGAGGGAAAGAATTTATTTAGTTATATGGTGGGGGGGGGAAGACCTTAGAGAGGGAGTGGGAGAGAGATAGAGGTAGTGAGAGAGAGAGAGAGGGAGGGAGTGGGAGAGAGAGAGGGGAGGTAGAGGGAGAGACTTGAGAGAGAGGGGGAGGGAGAAACCTAAGAGAGAGAGAGGGAGAGAGGGTGGGAGGGAGACACCTGAGAGAAGGAGAGGGAGTCAAAGTGGGAGAGAGGGGGTAGGAAGGAGAGACCTAAGAAAGTAGGGTGGGAGGTAAGTGAGTCCTGATAGAGAGGGAGTCAAAGTAGGAGAGAGGGGGTGGGAAGGAGATACCTAAGAAAGTAGGGTGGGAGGTAAGTGAGGCATGACAGAGAGGGATTGTGAAAGAGGGCACTGGAGTGACACTAGTTAGTGTAGGTAGTATGGGAGGTAGTGAGACCCAAGAGAGACCCCCATCCATCAACCCCCATACCCTCTTAATCCCTCAACGC